>BGPT01001935.1:73126-93288 GCA_003297045.1 Symbiodinium sp. clade C Y103
ATTATAGTATTATCACGTTTGATGGGATGAACATCCATTCACAAGCTATTTACAAGCTATTTTGGGGTTCGCTAGATGGATCAAAGTCTATTATAGTATCAATAACTTTAATGGGATGAACATGCATTTACAAGCTATTTACAAGCTGTTTGGGGTTATGGGCGGACGAGCAGTTATTCTTAATTTTCATATTCTATGTGTCTATTTAAATGGGATATTCTAACTGCTTTCTTTTTTATTTGAATCAAGAAAAAACCATATTCTAAGCTATTCAAATAATTTTCTAATATTCTAACTGCTCGTCCGCCATAGTATCTAATTTTGACCCAACCCCCCCAAAAAAACCTTAGGACTGGGATATTTTCATGGGATATTCCCAACAGCAGAGACTGTTGGGTTTGAAATCTCTGGGTCTCGGAGTGGGAGCTGGAACACTGGAATTCAGGAACCCTGGAATTTGCTGTTGGGTTGGAAAGCTAGGTTAATGTGGTTGATACCAGTCGTCAATGGCATATCACTTATCACCAATTGGAAGGTAGTAAGTGGTTATAACTTTTATATAATCGGACTGACACTGATACCAAGCATCCCTGGATGAAAGGACGATGTACGGTTGAACTCCCGGTCTTGAATGCTAGAAACTCGGGTTACAGAAAACAATTTGCCCAGGAAACCAAACGAAAGATCATCAACAAGCATAAACAGTCCCAATTTCGCTGGTAATTTCCGCTTTTTGTTAGTTGGTCCTCTGGTAAACGTGCAGATGTGCAAAATCCACCATCAACCTAGATAATTTCCAAGGGAAACACAACCATGGATTTCCATAGCTTTTTGTTGGCAAAATCATCCTGTCCTTTGGGCATATTTACATCTAGATTTGGGGTTAATTAAGAACCATAGTTTCAACCCTTAAACCAATCCATTGACTATACAAATATCTATATTTTTTTCATAGTTGAACCTGATGTTATTGGTGAAATCTGGTGAAATCCAGCATTTTTGTTGGTCGCCTCCCAATTTTCCCTTAGGTGAAACCCCATTTTGGATAGTAAAACCCACCATTTTGGAGAGTGAAACCATCATTTTTTTGGATCGCAGGCGCTGGCGTGAGGAGGCCTTCTGGAGCACTGGTGCCTTAGGCGAGGTGGTTTGGAGGGGTGGCTTTGTGATCCCAAACATTTGGTGTGTTTACCACCTAAAATTAGGGATTTCACTAGGAAACATGGGGAGGTAATTGGGATATGTCTTCGATATAGCCAGCAAACTGTGATATTTGGATGTGTCTGAAAAATGGGGGATTGTTTGAAGGCGGAAAATCATGATTTAGCATCAATGGAATGGGGTAGCCTATGTTCAGACAAACCCAAAAAACTTCAGATTTGTGGTCCTTGAGGCAACCTAGTGGTGGTTCAAATGCAAAATCCACAGGACCCGGTGACACGTAATCTAATTCGCCCATGTACTGATTATTTGTAGATGAAAAATCCAGATGACGATGATCACATGGATGTTTTATTTCCAGCTTTGAACCATGTCCATTGCCAGAGTACCCAGTCTTCAACAGCCGCAGGGCAGCGCTTCGTGCCAGTGGAGCGGCTGGGCTCATTTCTGGGCAAGAAACATGGTGCTACAATGGGATGTTCTGAGAATATCAGGGTAATTGTGCTGGGTGATGATCTCAAGTGTTGATTTTGGTACAAGTAATGGACGTTGGGATCCGATGTTTACAGATGATTGTGCTGAGGACAGACTATTGGATGGAGGAGGGCTTCAACATCATGCAGTTAAAAGACTTCATCCAGCATTGCAAGGTGCACAAATCCTTGGATTTGGTGGGACCGACAAAGTTCCCTGAAGTGGATTGGTATGGCTTTCTTCATAAGAAACGTGGTTTTGGGTCTCCAAGTTTGAGGCAAGCTGATTTTGGCGCAATTGTAGATGCGTTGGAGAGGGCATCAAAATGATTTGCAGCTTCTCAACGGTTTCCATGAAGGAATTGCCTTCAGCTTTTCCAGGTCATAAAACATCATGAGTGGACGGTCCATGTCATAAACTTATGAAAATGCTGGTGAAGGGATCCCCTCGACTACTCAAGGTCTAGAAGGCACCCCTGGTAAGTTTCGAGATCCTGCATTAGACGCCTTAGTAGTTGGATTTCTTAATTTGGGTATCCTTTACAGAAGTAGTTCTCAGAAGTCCCAGGTGCCCAGCAAGAGCAGCAATCCATCCAAGGGAGGCTACCTGGCGCAGCATGCCTTGTTCGATCAGTTGCCATGCTTGGAGGCGCCCTTCTGACACCAGCCATGTTGGTGTTTGCATGCGCTATTTTTCATGGGTTCTGCACCCACCCAATATTGGCTACAGCTCCAAGATTGCGAGAAAAGCGATCGGCTCAAGGTGTAGATAGCCGTGAGAAAGGAAACATGAAGGAGCAATCTCAGGAGTCATGTTTGGACCGAAATTCTGACAATGGAGGATTATGGATCTAGTCATGAACTAATCATTTGATCATGATTATTGGGCCACTTTTCCCTTTTTCCACATATTCAAATTATTAATCTTTTCAGCTTTTCCAGTACTCACCAATCTTTTCATGGGATATAGTTGGGATATAACTTCACCAACATTAACCAAAGTTTAGACTTGGGAATGGCCGATGCAACTGGTGGATTCAGGCGGACCTCCGGATGCCCGACCTAGCACTCTGCGGGGATGGAGACAGCACGGTGCTGCGACAGGCGGACAGGTTTTACATACGCACTGTTGAAGTAACATAACTATGGAAAACCATCATTTTTTCGTAGGTAAATCAACTATAAATCGGCCATTTTCAATAGCTACGTTAAATTACCAGAGAGTAGTTAGTTGGCTCGTGAGTTGTGATTCTGTTCAAGTGATATACCATAGTGGCTGGTGTGTTTACTTAGTTTACTTAGACCATTTTGGAGAGTTGGGACCAAAATTGGGGTCCACTGAAATTTGGATGATCGCAGAAATATGGCCAGAGGCGAAGCTGCGAAGCGGTCGACCCCGGATCACCCAAAGTGATGAACATTACACCTGAAAATTTGAGGGGGGTCATCCCGCTCGTATCCCATTTTACCTTAATTATTCTTGATTTTATACTTCAATTTTGTTGGGGAAATCACAATCTACAACCATTTTCTTGGGATTGGTGGGCCATCGCCATGATTTCTGGCAATCCTGGCAGGTCTTCTTTGGGCCGGAGGGAACCGTGACGCCCCTACACTCCGATCCCTACGAAAACATCTTCTGCCAGGCGGGAGAGCTGAAATCTCATGGGTTGATGGGAAACATTTGCGGTTTGAATCATGGGAAATGGATGATCTAAATAATCTAAATGATCTAAATTAGCTAAATAATCTAAATGATCCAAATTATCTAAATGAATCCTGAATTCTGAAGGCGATGTAATCTGCGAACACATATCTTCATGGTCAAAACTTGGATTATGACTACCTTATTATTTGCGGGATGGTCATCAATCCATCAAGAGGGATTTATATACCCATTGTCCGGAATCCCTCATGATGTACCATGTTTTCACGATAGCACATATAGCTGGCTCAGCTGATTCTTCTGGTGGATCCGAATATCCAAGTACCCAACCTGACGGCGGATCCGAGCATCCTCTGGCACTTTAGTCTACCAATGAACATCCTCATTCCAAGACAAACAAGTCAGTGGATTCTCCAGGATGCCATGCTTGAGTACCAGTTGATTAGGTACAATACATATGCCATTCGGTTCCTGAAAATTAGTAGCATCCGATAACCATCCCATTTTTTGGCAGGTTGCCCGGGTTGCCGCCCCGACTTCAACCCTGATTTCGCCTCAGGTGGTGGGAGTGAAGTACCTGCGGCTCTATGCCCCCAGCGAGTCGCAGCGCCTCTATGCCCGAGAGGGGGTCGCCCAGCTGCAGTTTACCACCTGGGGATTGGTTGTGGTTGAATCCCCATGATCCTATGGGATGCAATGTGCTGGAGGAATCCAGGCACTTGGCTTTATGGAGATCACTGGGCTGACAAAGCGAGGCTAAGGGAGGGATCAAATACAGAGCTTGAAAACTTGAAAGGTCCACAAACCTCACACCATTTTTTGCGGAATTGCTTCAAGGCAGCATGTAGAGGAATCATATCTTCTACCATTTCCATTGTCAACCCAGTCATCATAGCAACGGGAACCTCACCTGCCCAGATTCTTCTGTTTGGTTGCTGTAACTTATCAGCTTTTCTAACATGCTCCCCTCGGCTTCTATAGTTCAGCAGTGTTAAGGTCAACTCATTTGTTCCTTTTTTCATGTTGGTGGCTTCAAGTATTATTTGCTTTCCATACATCAAATGGAATGATGATACGCCAAGCCGATTGGCCCAGGACATGAAGAACAACTCCCGGCTGGAGCCTGTGGATGTCTTGTTTCCTGGTGAATGAATTGGAGGGTAGCAGCGCTAGCGGGAGCTTCTCCGATAGTTATGGTATGGGTCAGCAAGAACCACTTGAAACTTGGACTTCCAAAGCGATATTTTTGGAGTTGTGATGTGGTCGATGTGTTCTTTCTGGGATTTGACATGACTTGACATGATTTGATCTTCGCGAGGTTGGCTGATGCTGCAACATACCAGGTGCAGGGTGGGTGTAAACAGCATGGGGGAACCCCTAAAGATTGGGACAGATTAGATAAGATACAAAGACGGATCTCCATCGAAATTGGCATTCCCAGCCAAATCATGAGACAACGGAAGTGCCTAGAATATTTAGCCAAATTGCTTTTGTGATCTGACGACGAGGGTTCGTGCTATTTTGCCAAGAATGTGGACACAATTACAGAATGGCCCTGATCATGAGAGGCGGTCAAACAAAGACAGATACGGAGCGCACCCTATTCCAAGGCACCAATGGAGTTAGAATTCTGAAGTGAGATGGGATGACACAGCACGGCCATGTAGTCCGGTGCAAACTGTTTGAGAACATTGGGTGATTCGAGGCTCCAGATATGCAATGTCTTGATATGTGTTGCATGTCTACAACACCTGCTCTTGTATGTAACCTCTGCCAAACAAACTATGGACATCACTATTTTTGACAGGTATCGGTATATAAATCAACTATAGATGGGTCATTTTCCATCGCTATGTTATATAAATTACCGGAGGATACACAATTTATTGTCACTACTTCAAAGGGAGTTTGAGTACGGCTGTGGAAACTCAACACACCATGAGAGAAGCTTGGCATCTCAAATGCAAGCATGGCATGGCAATGTTTCTGCTGCGGGTTAGAATCCCTTCCCCCGAATGTTAAATATCCACCAACCAAATCTTGATTCTGCTCATTGGGTCCATATGGGGGCTTATTTAATATTAGGGGAAAGGGGTTATACGGTTATTACATTATTTCCTCACCACATTCATATACTAAGTATCTCGGACCTCAACGATGCAGTTTCGGCACCGTGGCACTGTTCTAGGAGACCTTTCCAGAGTTTCTCCAAGCAGAATTCCAAGATGTTGCGCCTCGTTCAGGAAAGGAAAGTTAAGAGTTCTTAATACAACAGGACACCCGAGGTTATGGAGATGTCATCCATATCCAATAGGAAATTCATCCAACCCAGACCTGATTCCTTGGGGTTCCATCTTAAATTTGACGGCTAATCCTCAGCGCAGGTTTGGGGGAAAGCTACCGCGCCCTCAGGGTTTTGTTGGGAAATTTGTGCAGATTTTCTTGAAGAAATCCCGACCCCCAAACTTGGATGGGAAAATTCACTGGAACCACCTGTAAGTACTGGAAAAAATAACCATCGTTTCAACCCTGGATTTTCCCGTAGACCAATCCATTGACCGAAGGCTCTCGGTAGATCCAGCGTTTGAGGTGCTACATCCCGGGGATGTCTTGTGACTTGGCAGGGACCAGAGATTTGCTGGTCATTTTGGGTCGTCAACTGCATATTTCCGGGGAACCTGTATGTTCTGATGGCACCCAATTTCAAGCAACAACTACATGAACTTCAACCAATGAAGATATCTAAGTTTGGAGGCCTCATTGGAGTCTGCTGTGGCATTGGATGAATTCCTTGCTCAGGCAACTCCAGGCCGCCACGATGATGTTGCTGACCGTGATTTCGATGCCAACAACAAACCAAACAGAAACAATCACCATAGCCCTGACAATCCCCAGCAAAAATAGACCAACAAGAAACGCCGATGTGGGTTCCAAAGCGTGGAGAGGTTCAGTTTTGACCTCCGGTGAGGTATTTGCCTGTCGGATGGTGGCACTTTGTGAAGAGTTTCTGGGCTGATTGTTGGATGATGTTGGATGGAAATCGTTCGGGGTTTTCATTGATTTCAGTAATTCAAATGGAGAGGACAATAAATGTTCACCAGCTACTGCCAGGATATTGACCAACAAAGATGCGCATCATAGGTAAGAATTTGAGTCATTATTGCTGCTAATTTTTAACCAACCCTCCCAGTTCGGGGTCATCCAAGTTTTGCTCCATGGCCTTGTGACTTAATTCGGGTGCTCATGACTTGGTACAGGCTCACCGGTTGGATCAAGTTGGATGGTCTCAAATCATTGCAAGTCCTGTGGCTATGGCGATGGCTGAAAGATGGATTTACCTTCTACTTTCCATCTAATTTCAACATCATTTATATGGATCATCCACCATCATTACCCGCTGGTAAACTAACATACCTATGGAACATCACAATTTTTAATGGGAAAATCCACTATTTCTATGGCCATTTTCAATAGCAAAGTGTTAGTTTACCAGAGGGTATACCATCATTAGATCATCTGTGACTTTCCAGGTGTACACCACCATCGAAAGGGGAGACCCCATGGGACCCTGGACGCATTGGGGCTTGCTCTGGAGGCTTCTCGACCTCGATTTCTGTGGCATTTCACTTCACCTGACTTGATGAGGCCAAGAATGTCATGTGGCAATTCTTTACATATATGTATGTATATATATATATATGCATACGTATGTATATATATATGTACATGTATATACATGTACATATATAATGCTAAATAATATGAATCACAGTAGCTGAACCATGATTTCGGGCATCAAATCAGTCCGTGTAATTCCACGGAATTTCTACGTGCTGCAGCAGGTGATTGCGCCGTCGAACTTCGTGGCGTGTGTCGCCGCGATCCGCGCGAACACTGTGTGATCCGAAAAATGCCATGCGGCATGGGGGCACTTCAGCCAGGGATACAGTCCTATTAAAAATACCATTGTTGATTCGCTATTATAGGGGATCATACTAGTTATATCTAGTTACTATCTGTTTAAATCGGCATTATGTAACCTTTAAATAGGGAAACCTATTCACCAAGCAGTATGATGATTGATTCACATTGAGGGCATGTTTTGTCGGCACATGTTAGGACATGTTAGGACCCATCACTGGTACTATGGCACTGGACTTGCCGGGGACTGCATCCAGGGTTTTTGAAAATAAAGTGAAAAGAAAACAGACAACAGGAAGAAAAATTGCCACTGATCTGCTGCAGAGGATACTGTAGTTGAGGTGCCCAAACATTGTTCTTGACTGCTGCAAACCGCAGAATCCTGGAAAACTGCAAAAATGGCAGGTTTGTATCAGATCAAAACGAAGCACCTTCAAAAAACATGTTCAGTTCACCCCACTTCTCAGTGTCGGACATTTTACTGGACGCCCTCATATTTGACGCACAAAAGACTTAAACGACATATGAAAACATCGGTTTCTCCCAGAGTCGACAGGAAGACCCCATGCTTGGGGCCTTGGGGGTAAAAGGTATGGGGTTTCGACAATAATCGAACCAGTAGGGCAACATCATGCAGCACCTGTCTGAGGCCTGACCCGCAGATGCCAGAGGTGGTAGCCTGGAGCTCATCGAAAGTGTTTGGTCGTCACCGGAGAAGACCATTCTTGCATAGCCGTTCTTGCATATATGAGGGTGACCAGGGTGGATGTTTTGGTGCTCAAAATGCCCAACATGTGTTCTGCTGGAACCAGAGTGTTGGATTTTCTCGCACAGCCATGTGGCAATGACACCTGCCCTGACCCACATGGGTTCCCAAGCAGTTTGCTTATGGATTGACTAAAACTGTTGCGACGGAGAAGCCGTGACAAATTCGACACCAGTTGGAATCATTGATCCGTAAAGACAGTGAAGGGACTTCCCCCAAGCCAGAAAGCCACTCAAGTTGTAAGTCCTTTTGGCAGAGGTGATAGTGGGGTTATACTGTAACCTCTGCAACAGTGAAGTCCGCTTTTCAGCAGCTTAACCTTCGAAGTGATCTTCTTTCGCGATGGAGGGAGTCTTTTGAGAGTTGGATCCCAACTTTGTGCGCGTAAAATTCAGATACCATCCCTCCAACTAACGTCGCGACCCTACCACCAATAGGGGGTTGGAAGGTTGGTTTCCACTCAAAAATTGGAGGGTCAAACTCTTAAATTGGGGAAACCACAATCAGAACATCACCACGCTTAGTGATCATAGTCACGGTATGTCCATATGTCATAGTCACATTACGTCATATGAATGCTCATTTTTCGATCTCAATTTTTGAGCATCGACTCCAGCGCCTCACACCGAAACCGAGGCACGATCCAATGAGGCGGAGCTGAAGTTTTGGCGTCAGACACTGGCCATGGAAGAGGCCGCGGGGAAAGTTGGGAGGGTCGAAATGAGATGCATCTCAAAGGGAAAAAGTACTTGAAATGAATTGGAACTAAGGATTTTCATTCCAGCTTTGAGGATGAACTTGAACCTTGCCACATTTGGGTGGATTTCTTATACATGGGGATTTGATTGAGAAACATGAGGATAGTATGTGGATAGCATGGGGGTATAATCAGCCATATCAACTTGGGTGTGTCTGAAAATTGGGGACTACGCCAAACAATAAGCTTAGGGTGGAATATGAATATGATGATGATGATGATGATGATGATGGTCAGTTATAGGGATACTTGTACATTGAAAGATCTGAACCAACCCAATTTTTGGGATATTTCACCATCTCGATGGGACATGACCATGGCATGCCTGGCATCGACAGGAACCTGTCAACGACGGCAACAACGTTGAACAGGAAGTACATGTCGAACCGCAGGACGACAGGCAGGGTTCATGGCTGGAACGGGGTGCAAAAATCAGGTTTGCCTGGTGGATTCAAACAGGGTTAATTGATCAGCATGAAAAGGGAATGGATCCAATTTGATCCAATGATTCCAATTTGAGTGCCACTGCCGTACATAGGCCATCAGATCTTTGTTGATCTTTCCGTTCTTTCTAGTATGAATGCTCGGTGGAATCTTGTCTTTGACTTTCTTCCACGTGCAATCGATACCACCTGTGTGCACACTGAAAGCTGGCTTTGGGCCTCGTCGCTTCAAGCGAACAAACTCACCAGCAGCATGATTAACTTCTTCATGTTTCAAGGAGTATGTCTTTGACGTATGTATGTGAAGAGCAAGAGACGATGGCATAGCGTAGCATGACGTATTTATGTGGAGAGCAAGAGAAGATGACATAGCGTAGCATGACGTATGTATGTGAAGAGCAAGAGAAGATGACATAGCCTAGCATGACGTATGTATGTGAAGAGCAAGAGACGATGGCCTAGCGTAGCATGACCTATGTCTGTGAAGAGCAAGAGAAGATGACATAGCGTAGCATGACGCATGTATGTGATGAGACAGAAACGTAAACACCCCACCCCACCCCATCCCATGTTAACGTAGGAACAAACTCCGATTCAGAAACTATACGCGGTTCAGAAACTACGATTCAGAAACTACGATTTTAACGTAGCATCAACATGTTCAACAACTGCAAGAGAAGATCATGCTAACGTGGCATCAAGATAATGTGCATGTGAACACGAACGTTAATACCCCACCGCACCCCATGTTAACGTAGCAACAACATTGCTAATGTAGCATCAAGATAATGTACATGTGAACAGGAAATGCAATACCCCACCCCACCCCACCCCAAAAATATTGGCCGGTTCCCCCCCCCCAGCACAAACATGGAATGCCTCCGACTAGAGGACTAATGAGGAAGCATTGGCAAGGTCCTACCATGTGGTTGGTTCATGGTTGGACTTAATTCCCTCTGGATCATGGCCAGTCAGAATTGAAAGCCGGTAAACCGCACCCTCAAACTTTTAGGAAGTTCCACAGCATGTTCCTAAAAGTAAGTGGGAATATATCGTCAAACCATTCCTAGAGACTTCCTGCAAAATCTATATAGTATATAGTATATAATTTCTCCCTGAATTTCCTGAACAAATTCCCCAAGACTTCCCTGGGAAGTTTGATAAAGATGTCCCGGAAAAATCGTTAGGAAAAACATAAGACCAAGACCCATTTAACCCTTCGGAATTCTCCTCTGAAAAATGCCTGTTGGAATTTCTGCATGAGGGTTGCATCAAAAGAAGTCCATCCGAAAATCCTCTGGAGGTCTCCCAAATCCGGTTGGGTGGTTCAACCATTTTTTAATTGCCATGCAACAAGTGGAATGATCCCAATTTACAAGCCTCTACTTTTCATGTTAGTTGAGACCATCAAAGCGTGAATGTCACACATTGTCCAACTTTACCATCCTCCTTCCTGGTGAGTCTACATCCCTCAGTCCACGTCTGAAAGATCATCCCTGGGTCCCAACGATTTTTTGTTGGGATGCTAACGTTCGATGCTGCGGGGATATTTATGCCTACAGTCACTATAGTCCATACATTTCTTTAGAGATAGAAACGTCAAATCCCATTGAAATGCTGATGAACAATTCATGGACTCTCAAATATTTTTTTTTGTTTATTTTACAGATACTATCATATACTATATATGGAATATACATATATATATATACAGTATATATGTACATATATATATATATTTATCTATATATTCCATGTATACCATGTATATATAGATCATATCCCTATGATCTGCCCCCGGTTTCTTGGATGCTCCAGGCCCCAACTGCTGGAGCTGCGGGAGCCGCCAGAGGTACCGAGAAATCCGATGGATTTCGCTTGGAAAAAATGGTGGGTTTCACCAGGTTTTACCATGCACTTACCATGTCTAAGCATGTTTTTTGGCTGCAAAAAAGGGGTCATTTTTGTGATGCAAGAAAAAGGGATTCGCCCAGAAGATTTTGAGTTTTTGTCGAAAGAGATTAAGCTGAGATGACCAACAATAATGAGGGGTTTGGGGATATAGATTGTTTCATATCGTTTCTCTTGCTTGTGGGTGACAGCCCCAGTCAGTCTTCACCTGGGCCCTCGGCTATACAATCGCAAAAATGCCACTGACGACCCCATGTTTATCAATTCTAACCCTAGTGTAGACCAGTTGGAACCCCATTTACATCAGTTGGAACTCCATGTTTACCAGGAAACCCAGATTTACATCAGTGATAATCCACTATAACCCCACTAAAAGCAGTGAAATCACGGTCCACACCGTCACTGGGTGCGCCACTGCGCTGCAGGAGAGCTGTCCCCTGTACGTTTGCATCGAGGACTGCGGTCCACCCCCAGGCGCCGCCATGTGATTTTGCCTGGAGGCTTAAAAGATATCACCAGCCATGCAATTTTATGTAGATACATACTATGGAATACATACATATATTCATATGATTTTATACGATTTCATATGTATACTGATGTATATTATATACATTATACAATAATATTATACATATTATATACGTTCATAGATACAAAGATCATATCCTACAAGAAAATAGGCAACCCGAGGGGAAACTATGCAAAGCCGACTTTGAATGTGAACAGGTTTGATGCTTTCGTTCCCGCTTTGAGCAATGCTGTACATGTGTAGTGTCTATGTTTAGTGTGTATACACTGTGTACAGATAGAGCAAGCTGCCATTTGGATATTTGGATTGTACTCCTGTGGCTCCCTCAATGGAACAATTGTTGTTTCATATGTGCAGAACAAAGCACATTGGGCAGTAGACGAAAGTTAGTGATACCAGTGTAGGGATGAAGTCATCTGGTCATCGGATGTCATATATCCCCTATTAATGACCAGCAAGTGATGTAACTCATAGCCCAATGGTCCAAATCCGAAACGTACTGAACATACTTGAGCTGCAAAATTCTCTCTGTGTCTGTCTTTTTTTAAATCTGCCAGGTTTCAGTGCCAATTGCCCATCAATGACCAGGCAAAGTGCTGCAAGAAGGGCATGAGCACTTGCTGAAGCTGCGGAAAGGCGATGTGGTCAGAGTGGTTTGGAGCCCCAGCCGAGAGGACTCGGCGTCCATTTCTACCTGGATTTCTGCCTCAGATTGGAACCAAAGGTCCTTTGGAAGTTCATGAAATATGATGAAATCTCTGAACATCTCTGAGTCCATCAAAGTTTTAAACTCTTTTTTTGGGGTGCCCAAAGATTTGCGGAATTCATTGGCATCCACAAGGAATTGTTACAAAAAACGGTGCCCCTTGTCTTCAGTGCCGTGATGTGCGGAATTTCGGCCTCGTACTGGTTTCATCCATCAGGTTTGTCTCCCAGTTTTGCAGTTTTTTTGGGAAAAAAACAGGGATTTTCCCTGGGAGGTTGGTTGGATTGCCATAGATTCTTCATCTTTTCCGGGAATGGTCAGGTCAGTCGAATCGAGCCCCAGCAGAGTCTTGAAATGAGAGGGGAGGAGATTTCTGGGTGGGGAGCAAGTGGATGGGTAGAGATTTAACCAGGAAAAAAAGGTAGGGTTTAACGAAGAAATGCTGGCATTTAATGATTTACAGTAGTTGTCAAACAGGAAAGCAACTGGTAAAGGATTCGTCATGATGAGTCATCATGTTCCCCAATTGCCATGGCCCTCCGGTATCGTGGCAATGGAAAAACCACTATAAAAACGGTGTTTTAATGGGAAAGTCATCCACGTTTGATTGGCGATGGTATACCCCAATTGAAGGCCATCTCGCACACTTTGGGGTCCCATATTCGTTTGCTACTCTGCAACCAGCCGAAGTAACAAGCCACCTTTCTCCGAGCTGAGAAGAGGTCGAGTGGTTCCACAGTTGAATATTACGTGTAATATATATATATATATAATGTATACATTCATGTGAAGCAGATACATATATTGATCATAAATGATAATAAAATATAATAGAATATATGTACTATATATTTATATATTACAATATATATATATACATCACAGATACTGCTGTTTGATCCTTTTAGAACAATCTGCACCCAAGAGAAACTGCGTGCTCCCAAGGAAGTGGCTCCAGGGCTATGTGGACTCGACGGAACAGAACAAGCCCAGAGGATGGTTTCCCCGAGAGTAGCTGGGCCTGGGATCTTCTTCCACAAAAGAGACATGGAAAAAACAGTTGTTTCATGAAACCGGCAGGCAAAAGCGCCAGGCAATTGTCAATTCATTCTTTCCCTCTCGGTGTCTCCTGGTGAATATAGTGAGTCATACATACATTTGCATGTTTTCCACCTCTCACGATCTTAGTCATGACACTGGGACTGTAATATGACTGATGCGACTATGACTATGGATCAAAACTTACAGCACTGTCCGTCAATCCGGCCACCTCAACCGAGGCGGGTGGAAAGCCTACAGAAGGACGTGACAGGCGCGGCGCGTTGCGCACCAAAGATGATGGATTCGTTTTCCACAAGACTTGGATTTAATATGAAATACTATGGAAAACTACAGGGAATCATAGTTAATTATCTAGTGTAATTGACCTTTTTCAGGATTTAATGGAACATTTTTTTTCCATGAGTTCGGGGATGGCTATACATGCAAATATGGGCTAGACTACCCATGATGTTTGGAATCCCATTCATGATGGTCGGATGACCATAACCTACATATGTTGACCAAAGCACATATAGTAAATGTACACCGCCGTAAAACGGCTGATACATGCTTTGTGTAGCAAATTGTAATTCAGCAAGATACATGCCATTTACAGAAATGCTACATTCCCCCGTTTTGGGTACTGGTGTATTGTGTTCATGGCAGTCCGTGACACGGGGCTCCCCTCAAACACAAGGGGCTGCCATTTTACTGACAGCAAGTATCAGCCCCATGTTCTCCAAAGCCTTTGCGATTAAAATGCCTTCATCAGTTGTTTTGTGGGGGAAACAGCCACCCATCGCCCATGAGTTACTGTATAGTCTTTTTTTCCACGTTACACAACCTGCATGAGAGCATTTGAAACTTGTTTGTAAACCCCCTTAGGGTGGTAGCACGGTAGTGATCATTCAACCACTTATCTATGTAATTCTGTAAATCTATTCATTTATCTGTGTGGATTTCAAGTCACTTCAAGTCAGCTCAATTCTTTTCCGTTCCTCTCAATTCATTCCAATTCGAATTCATGTCACCAAAAAAATGGGTCAATTTTCTACCATTTTTCAGGGGCGGAATATCCGTTTCTCCATATTTTTTCCCAGTTATTCGGGTCACGAGGGATCCTATGGGTTTTGATCCGCCCAGGCGCCTCGTTGTCCAAGCTGCTGGCGGGAGGCTTGGTCCTGGACGAGGCATCCATCAGTCAGCTGAAGCCCAAGGCGCGGGGACGGTTTCATGGGGTTTCAATGGAAAAAACATGGAAAAAAGATCTAGAAATTCTATAAAAAATATGGTGGATTTAAATCTATAGATGGTGGATCCACCATAGTTAGAATTTCTAGATGGTCTTTTCCATAGATATTATAGTTTTTTTCATCTAGAAATTCTATGGATGGTGGATTCCCAATATGATGGGATGTAGGATATAATGGGAGAAACCAACCATAGTGGATATCTAATGGGATTATCATTGATTCTGAGCTATTTCTGGGAAGATCCAGAACTTGATGTGTGATTCTTTCTTTTAACAATTGCGGGGATGGGCCACGCCACCCGCTTGTGATTTACGTGAATTTGATGGACAAAACGACTGGAAAACAATCATGAAACTGGGGGATTTGCGGAGAAAACATTAGGGATTCAAAAACGAAAACAAACATGAACTCAGTTCTCTAGACCCATCTATGATCATATGATGGAGAAAAAAAGTTGGAGTCAGAATAGAGTACAATATCTTAGTGGGGTGTCTTCTTTGCAAAATCGAAACTGCATTTCTGTTCAAGCGCAGTAATTTGTGGTCCCAACAAAAACAAACGATTCTGGTAGGCCTTCAAGATGGGAAATCTTCAACTCCCAAGCCTCAAAAGCAAAAAACATGAGGATGGCATTGGCCGTGCTGTTCACACAGAGGTCCTTGGTGCTGATCGTGGCAATCCCCTATAAATGGAGGTTTTAATGGGAAAATCATCTATCAATAGTGGATTTTCCATTGAACATATCAAATCATTTCACAAATCCTAAGTTTCATTGAACCATGGTTGATGACATTTTCAGGACAGGGACTGGATGTCCATTGCCACATTTCTGCCATCGCAGTTGCCACCCCATCTACGTCGTGGACGATAGCACCGGCTGCGGAGGATAGCTATCGGGTGCCATGGGATGCCTGAGGGCAATTGGTGCGATTTGGAAAAAACCGGTGCGTGCAGATCATTTTTTTGGTGTTTTGTTTTACGCACATTTCAATTACACACACATATGCACGTCCTATCACCACTATTGAATCAAGTCACCAAAAAAGGGTCTGAGTCAAAGTCATGGAACCAGCAGTTTATCTTCGTAAAATAGTCGTTTGGGTATGAACTTGTTGCCAGTTTATCCCAAATGTCAAGTCGGAAAGTGGCTCTGCGGCAAAGCATATGTGGTCCACGTGGCTTTGAGTTGTGACCCCCGGCCACCATCCACATTTGGCTGATAGGTGGTGCAACCTCTTGAAATGGATGGGCACTAAATATATCTAAATATCCATTTGTGGTTCTATTGGTACCCGATTGTGGAACATTACCAAGTGATGTTTGGCTGTCCTGACTAAAATTCGCTTCACTCAAGATGTTTCAGGATAGAAAAGGCACAGCCTTGTCGTTGTAAGAGGCGCAGTGGCACTTGTGGCATTTTTTTTTATCCATTTTTTGACTTGTTACCGCAGCCGAAATATTCTTGTCTTCCTTGTGTAGGTAGAATATGCATTGTCTTGCCGCCTTGCCATAGAAATACGATGAAACAGCAATGAGGAACTTGCCATGGTCTCATCCAGCAGCTTCCATTTGGGGTTCCTAAGAGCCCATCACATGCCATGCTCGGCTGCAGCTGAAATTTTTAAATTCCCGCGGGTCACGCGCGGCCGCGGTCCGGCGAAAAATGGAGGTGGCTGATCTCAGCATTTTAATGATGGTTGATAGGGGGAACCATCCCATGGGATGGGCTTATTTCTGGTTTGGGAATGCCCAGATTCCCAGATCTCAAGATTGCTGAGTGTCATCGCGGCCTTTAAAATAGATACGGTACTAGAAGCGTTGTTTTTGTTTGATGTTTTTGTTCTAGGGTGATTTGTGTGGTGGTTTTGAGAAGCATTACAAACCACATAGACCAAAGTTTGGGAACACAGTTGCCAACCGAGTCAAGGCAGGAAAGTTTGGATCCCATGATGAACGATTGGCTTTGTGCAGTGCCACGTCTTTGCAACAGATCAATTGATTCTCACATTTCCTGAGTGTCGAAAAGTCAGGATATGAATTTACTACATACCCCCTATAAATGGAGGTTTATAGCTGGGAAAATCCCCGAACTAAATGGTGGATTTTCCAGCAAGCCATGTTTGAGCAAACCAGAGGGTAAGTGGAATTACAAGACTGAAACACATGTGGGCCTCGGAATGATCATCCCACTGAGAAGGAACTCCACCATGATGAGCACCCTCAACTGAGGATCAATACAGCCACTTGTGTGGGTTACAAGTTGGATACTCATCTTACAAGGTCCAAGGTCAATTGCCTAGGAGAGTCATCCAGCTGATCCCTTCCCCTGAATTTTGAACAAACATCCCTGGTTGAGAATTGGATGTAAAACATCCCAACCGATGTGACAAATCAGATCCAACAATTATATATATATATATATATATCCGTTCCTACATCGGGAAATTCAACATGATCCTCGGGAAATTCAACATGATCCTCGGATCATTTCTCCAATCGCAAGTGGTTCTGATCACCTTCCGCACCAGGCTCCATGGGCCTCGAGGTGTGGACGTCGCTGGAGGGGTTTTGGAATCAGCAAAAGAGGTTGACATGATTTGAAATGTACTAATGGATGGCTTGTGCGATTTTGTTTGCTTTCATTCCAAGTCTAAACCTTCACAATTGGACATCCCCAATATAATTGCATCATCTGCAAAGAAGAGATTTGCCGTTGCCAGATCAGATTATTAGGGAATAAGAGTCCCACCAACAATCCCCAGAATTCAACTCTGCTTTCAACCCACCCACTAGTTCAAGTGATCAAGTCGGGTAAAGTTTGGGACAACAAAATACAAGTCATTTCCAGAAGTACGAGAAAAACACCATATTGTTCAAACATTGGACAAGAGTTGATACAGTTTGCTTGGTGGCTCATCCCAGTTAGTGACTTAGTAAGTGGATTATAAATTATAACCCCAGTTATAATTGGGATAAGTAGGATATTTACCACCTATAACTAGGGTTAATCCACCCACTTACTAAGTGGGATGAGCCACCAAGCAGATAAACCACATTAAACCTCCGATTTTGGGGTTAGTCTTTGACCCATCCCATGATGAAGGCCTCCACTTGCCACGTACGTGGCCAGTGCTGTGCCGACTTCAACGGAGGCACAAGGGGAATTGGTAGCCTTTCGGTGAGGCAGCATTACTGTAGTGCCATACTTAGGTGGGAAGATAGTCAAGAGATGGGGGCTTAAACAAACCAGCACAATGGGGATGCAATGGAATAAAATAAAGAACACGAGGATGTATAGGTGTGTCTGCAAGCGAGGAATCCTCCAAGTTATTGCCATTGTACAATGGGAACGTGATGAACCATGGACGGAATGGCGTTTTCCCTAAACTTTCGACAGAACCCATCTTGTGAGGAACGTTTGCATGGCCCCAAAAATGTGGATGATTATTTTCCACCTGGATATGGCCATGTCATGTGTGGGGAGGTTGCCAGAGAAGCTATGGTTGAGGTTCTAAATAGTGGACAGTCCTATTGCAATGTCAATTAAGTGGGAGGAGGGAATAATGTACTGAAATATGGACAAATACTCATTTCGCCATTTAGCTGGCTGTTTTTTTCAGATACCAATTCCATTTTTAAAGAATTTTGGGGTCAAAAACATCATTTTGATCCAACTTCAATGGACTTCCAGAAATTACAAGGGAAAACAGTGGATAATCCTGATACTTCCACCCTCTCATCCAGTTCGCGTGTGGATATCCAATGCGAAAACACACGAAAGGTTGGCCGACGCGTGTCTGACCCGCGCAGTGCGTCCGCAAAACACCGGAGGAGTCGGCAGTTGATGGTGGAGATAGTCAGACTGATGATGGAAATGGGCTGAGTCGCCATCAAAAATTAGGATTTAACTGGGGAAAATTGTGATACAATGGGGAGACACATATCCACTTTAGAATCTTTTTTTGAACTTTTTCTTTGCTATGGTCAGAGTAGGCACAGAACAGTGCGGAGTGAGGCCTCAAAATCAGTGGGTTGGTATACACACATATCTCATCGAACCCATAGAACCCATAGAACCCATATAACCCATGAAGATCAGAAAGTGCAACCCATGCCCCCTCTGGATGTGGTCAAAGTTGTTAGCTTTTGTCAGTCAGGACCATTTGACCATGGATTCCTAGGCATTCCCACCATTCATTGACTCAACTGGACCGTGCGGCCCGAGAAATGGGGACAAAAATGATGCTTCAAGTTGAACGGGCTGGGATACCCTCAGGTGTCATCAAACATAGCAATTGAAAATCGCCAATTCAAGTGGAAATACTATCTATGAATGATCTAGATATGGTTCGATATAGGAGTCTTCCATTGCCCTGTTGGAGGGCAAGCCACTTCTGCCCAGGAGCTCCGCAGTTGCGCTGGCGAGTGCAGGCGTGAATACCTGGGATGAAAGTGTAAAGGCCCTGGGGAAAGAGAAGACTTGAGGTCTTTTTTCTGGAGGAAAACATTGGTAAACCATGCCATTTTTGCGGGGTAAGTTGGGAGGAGGGTCGAAAGAAAGCATGTGTTCAGTGCTTTGGGGTGCCTAAACTGATAAATCGCGGGTTCACAGAGGTGGCGCATGGAGTACTGTGAGTTCGCCATTCCCATGGAACACGTCAGGTGCACCTCTGGTTGCGTTGGCCTCGACGCGTGGTGCAGCGACACGTGCGCGGCGAAGCAAGCCATACAGGGTGCTCTGGCGATGAGTTGGCAGATGCTGGGATTCGATGGGAAATCCACCTGAGAAAATCATCTGTTTGTCCAAAAATCTGGAGATACGAACTGGATCCCCAAAATCAGTTGCACTTGAGCTATGAGAGATTTGGGGTCAACATGTTTGACCTGGGAATCACGGATTGACTGCTAATTTATGGCGTGAACTGTATACTGCTAAACCATCCAAACATGAGAGTTTCCTGGAAAACCATCCGAAGTCCACATTTCGAACATCGATCATCCCAATAGGGGTTCGATTAGCATCAGAATCTACAGCTGGCTTTCGAAGAGAAATGGCACGGTCGGTCCATTTGGCACCCACAAATCCAAGTTTTGAATTGAAGCATGCCAAGTTTGGTGTCAATACGTTTCAGCCAAATCGTAGTTTGCATTCACTCTTGACGAGTTTTGGGGTTGGTTACAAACGTTATGAAAAGCCCAACGTTGAGCCGATCTCAGAAGATATCACCTGCCAAATGATGCTTCATAGTACAAGCTACCCAGCTTTTCTCTTCAAAGTATTCCGTGTTGTTCAGGTCCAGATTTCCGCGTATACAGTGCACACATTCCAGTTCCGTCCCATCCCATTCCATCCCATCCCATCGCATTGCAGTACATTGTGTCATATTGCGAGATGTTACATTACATGACTGTACATACATTCACACATCATTGCTGTACATACATTCACACATCATTGCTGTACATACATTCACACATCATTGCTGTACATACATTCACACATCATTACTGTACATACATTCACACATCATT
>BGPT01001935.1:93494-111245 GCA_003297045.1 Symbiodinium sp. clade C Y103
CTGTACATACATTCACACATCATTGCTGTACATACATTCAAACATCATTACTGTACATACATTCACACATTATTCCTGTACATACATTCACACATCATTGCTGTACATACATTCACACATCATTACTGTACATACATTCACACATCATTACTGTACATACATTTACACATCATTACTGTACATACATTTACACATCATTGCTGTACATACATTACACACATCATTGCTGTACGTACATTACACACACATGACATTACTGTACATTTTCCATCCTTTGTTTTTTTTTTGCAAAACACCACTGATCCTGGTCACGGTTTTCCATTGCATCGCTTCGAGCCCGTGCCCAGGTGCCGTGTCAAGCGGAGGAGAGTGAGGACATTTGGGGATCAAACCATTCAAGACCCATCCAACACCCATCAAATGGGTGATGAACATCCAACTATACCCGCCACATATCAAGGTGAACGGACTCGCACCAGGGTATTGATCCATGAATATCCACGCCCGTTTCCGCGGAATCTTTGTTGCACATGGATCTTTCAATTTACAGTTTGTTGAATCAATCACCTGCAATTTGGAGTTCAGCGTGTCAGACCAAAATGAAAGACAAGGAAGCAACTCTGTTTTGAGCATGACAAGCAGACCTCATCCGCGCCATCTGTAGAATAGAAGAATTTGCCTCGTATCCGGGTGTTTGCTGATTATTTTCACAGGTTAGTTCCTAAGTATTACATATTCAGATTTAACATATATATATATATATGGGTATCCAACTGTTTGCTGCTGATTTTCCTTCGTTTGCTTGTTTTTTTCTGAAGCCTAAGAGTTCTCGACCAGGCCGCAGAACAGCTTGCGGCCCTAGAAGCTGAACTGGAGGTGCTGCTGTGTTTCGTCGCTTTCGGGACCTGGGAGATCCATGGAAGTCCTTTTTTGCGATCTATCTGGCTGATTATGGTTGATGATTGGGGTGCAAAACTATATCTAATATATCTAATATACATCTTGGGGATTCTCACCAATACAAAATGATGGGAAATCCGACACAAAAAACCGCCAGTGCAGGCCCTGGAGGATGAAATGGAGGAGGAACGACTGCGGCCGCTCGACTGAAATTGTTTGGGGACTTGGATGCCACCCTGTAGCCACGTGTTCTGAAGGTCCTGAGATGTCCGGAGAATATTTCATTCTCCTAGTTGATTTTCCCATTAAAAATGGTGATTTTCCATAGCTATGTTAGTTTACCAGAGGGTATTGGGATTCGCCCCACATCCAAGGGTTTCAAGCTTGATTTTCGCGAGTAAAGCGACCATTTGATACAGTATCCATCAGTATCCCATTTTTTAATACACCATTGCCATTTCACCGGGAGTAAAGATGATTCGGACTTGCAAGGCAAGCGGATCTGGATGAAGCCCAAACCATGGACAAGGCGCAGATCGGTTCTGGGAGAAAACTGGAAACCGGAGATTTCTGCGCCCAAGAGCCATGAGAGCAGTTCATCTCCAACATGTAAAGAAGTTTGATCTTTCAAGGATGCCATCCCCTATGCCTCTTTATTGCCAGTCATTTTTAATATTCATAGTTATCCCGTTATCCCCATATGAAACGAATATTCAACCCGTTTTTTCATCCCATGAAATCTCCGTAACACAATGGATCTCCTCCAGATCCAGCAACGCTTCAAAGACGCCGCGCCCGGCTTGGACTCCGAAGTGGTGCCTGGAAGGTGTGGGGTCCATGGGGTCAGGATGGTTTCAGGATGGTTTCATAGCTATGGTATGCTATGGTAATGATCGCCCATTTAGTTGGATGATTTATGATGATCTAAGATGACCTGTAAAGTATGGTGGTTTTCCATAGCACACTGTTAAATAACCATAGGATGCCCCCGGCTGCCAGGGGCTCCGCCGCTGTGGGCGTCGCGGCCAGCGTGTGCGTCTGCGGCGCAGCGGGCGAGGATACAGTGGCGCAGCGGGTGCTGAGACGCCTGGAAGAGGAGGTTTGGAACCAACAAAAATGGGTGGATTTCCCAACAAAAATGTGGATATCATGGAGATATAATGGGCAGAACAAAAAGCTGATCTATTTGGGGATGTTTTTAGTTCACTGAAGATGATGATATGGGATATCATGGGGATTTTTCATGCAACTTTATGGGGGTTTACAAGTTGGGGAAATGAGCAATAGCAGTTTTGAGAGGTGGAGGAATTTTACTGAGATCCTAGGCATATATTGCACAATCCTTGCCCCCTGAGTATGTTTGTTGGTTTATATGCCCGTCAAACTATGGACATGTCTTCCATGACGCAACAGTTAGCCTACTTGAAGTTGGTTTATAACCCATCTTAGTGGCTAGAAATCGGATTATAAACCAACTTAACATTACAAACATATTATATGATACACATGAATAGATGGGGGATCTACCATCAAAGATATGGGAACTTGACTGGGATTAAAATGTGAATATTGTGGGGATATAATTTTCGATGGAGATATTTCGTCAACAAATTCTATGTGGGTATGTCTGAAAATCGGGGATTGTTGATATTAGCTACAAAAAGAGGAGGCACCAGAAGATATCAGTGGAAAATAGTTGGTTTCCCCATATGTGCCATGATCAAGAGTTGGAATTTTACCATCCCATATTCTGGGGTGGTCATGAGTCCATCGAGATATATGTGCCCGCTATGTTTGGATTGGAATGGAATGGAAGGGATGACTAAAGCCATATGTAACCCACGTAACTTGACCATGGCACCTCTGGGATGGTAAAAACCAGTATCCAAATCATATTGTATTGGACATTAGCCATATATCCATCCTATAACGATAGGGAATCTGCTTAGTACTGGTTAGTAGCTAATGTCCAATAGAGCAATGACTAATTCATTCCAATATGGTCAATAGTAAATATTCATTTTTACCCTCTGGAAAACCAACACAACAATGGAAAATCACCCTTTTTAGTGGGTGGGTAAATCAACCATATATGGCCAGTAGCTTTTTGTTAGTTTACCAGATGCTATGACAGTATGAGAATTGGTTTCCCATGGTTCATATATCCCATGGGCAGGCTGTGGAGACGCCTGTGTTTCTGGCCTTCGACGAGTTGGCCAGGACATGGAAACCCACGCGGGGTACTTGGCGGCTCCAGCTATGGATTTCACCCTGGGGTATCACATCCTGACTGGGATGAGGCACCGAGTATTTTATCATTTCACCATCCCATTGGTGGTCGAGGATTTTGAGCCATCTGGAAGTGTGATGTGAATGGTCAGGAAAGTGATGGATGATCCAGGAATTTTGAGAGTTGGAAGTGTGAATCCCCGTAAATTCTGGGATGCAAAGCCGGTTTGGTTCAGGACACGGCCAAGGGCCTATTTTCAGGACACAGTTTTTGAAGTTCCATGGAAACCATCAGTTGTATACCCACTGCATCCACCGAGTTCAGGGATCAGATTCTTCTGAAGCACTGGGTCACCGCCCAAAACGCCATGCCTCTGGTAAACTAACATAACTATGGGAAATCACAATTTTTAATAGGAAAATCAACTATAAATAGCCATTTTCAATAGCCATGTTACTTTACCCGAGGGTAGTCAATGGTAATTAAATACCAGTTTCCTCCTTCCAGTTGAACCTCCACCTTCGTTGCTGCTGCGTTGGCCAGTCGTTTCCATGCCAGTTGATGAGACCAAACGCGAACCGGTCACCTGCAAAGCCTAGGGGAACCTCGATCCGTGAAAAACTTGGAGGCATCTCAGAGAATGGGTTCATGTTTGTACACATATGTACATGTATATATATATATATTTATACATACATGTACATATATATATATATATACATACATTTGTACAGTTTTATACATATGTATATGGGGTAAACATCCCATATTTTTCAATGAGTGAACCAAACACCGTGATGTCATCAGTTTAATCACAGACTCTTCGCCCTGGTTGCCGTGCGAGTTGGCTGGACTTTCAGGCCCAAAATGACCGGTCTGGGACAGTGGTGCCACCATTTTTTGTTGATGTTCACGATATCCAAAAATATCGGAGATACTTAGATTTGTAGTGTCGAATTCTGATGAATTGGTTGAAACGTTGTTTCATTTCGACCTAAACACATGGGGTGACGATCTCAATTGACAAACGTATCCTTGTGATGGGTTCGGAAACCAGCCAGCTGAAATATGCTCACTATCCAAAAAATGGTCTACAACATCCCCATATGATATGTAATATGTATTCAGGGGGTTTGTACAAACTGCATACTTGCAATCAAAATTATACATCTATGCAATGAATAGTACACATCTAAATCGAATATACGTATACATACATACCTCATAAATCTGTCTCTCTCTCTCTCTCTATGTACAGTGTATGTAATGTATGTATAGATAGATATATTATATATAATTATATATAGATACATACTTTCACATATCTATATTCTATGTATGTATATATATATACATACACATAGTATTGATGATACTGATTTTATAATAGTTTCTTTATCCCCATTCCAGATTCCAAGAAGTCTTTGGTAAACTTCTTGCGCACCCCAGTTCCTCCGTTTTGCTGCCAGGTCGCCCCCAGATCGGAAAATGCAGAAGGCTCACCTGAATTGCGGCGGTGACCTGTTTGGGCTGGTGGCTGATGGCAAAAGACTACGGGTGGCGAAACATGAGAGTGATCGTCTTAGCCTCTAGAGTAATGTGGTAAACCCAATATTCAAGCGCATCCCTAAAATGAACATGAATGGTATAAACCATCCCCAATTGATAGGTTTATTCTTGGCTTGCCGACATCCAAGCCGGCAAAGAGAAAGTACCGTTTGGTGTGTGTGAAAACATCCACAAATGGAAGGGAGTTTCCGGGCAACCAGGTTCGATTCCCACAGAAATGATGCTTCAGTCCTTGGGGAAACAGAAATCATGGCCAGTACAATCAAATCCTTTCTTGGATGTGATGTCTAGCTGTGAAACCACAGAACACATTGATGCATTGACACTCCTTTTTGCCTTGGAGAAACAGTTTTTGTCACCCAGTTTCTCGCTGCCCTTGGATTTTTTGGGATTTTTGTTGGCTCAGCACTCGAGTATTTCGACGTCGTGTTTCCATTCTGCGACTCCAACTCCTCGCGATGTTGGCGGTCGTTATTTTTGTGGCTGCGGCAGTGGCCACCGCCGCGGAGCATGACAGATGTGCTGAGGGCCGCTGCGATGTGCAGAACTTGCTTCAGAAGTCCACGGCCGGGCTGGGGCCGGGTGATGGGTGATGTGTTTGCCATGGAATACCTACATAATTTATATTTACAGGATCATATAACTGTGTATATATGTATACATATATAATATATATATATATATATATACATACATATATACATATGTGTACTTAAATATATATATATATATATATGCATATATATATAGACACTCTCCAGCCTTCCCCTTTGGCAGGGAGTTGGGGGTGTGTTGGAGGTTGGGAGGGTGATACGTAGTATATATATATATAGTCAGTATATATACATAATATATACATATCTAATCCTATATAAAATAGGCGGTATACAGGTAGTATAGCAATAGTGTATATATATATATACATATATATACACATGTATGTATAGTTTATGTATAGTCTATGTATAGGTAGGGGTAGATAGGGTATAAGGAGTATATAAGGTTAGTATACTCCTACGCTGGGGACAAACGTAGTATATCAATATATACAAGTAGTATGGAGATAGTTTGTATGTTGTAGGGAGTATCCTCTAGGTGGGTGATATGTAGTTTGGAATGTAGACAGTATGCAAGTAGTACATAACATAGGTAGTGTGTAGGTATATTTACGTAGTAGGTAGGCAGACGAACGGTGGAAGAACAGTAGCGAGGGTAAGTCAGTAAAGAGGTAGATTGGCTTAGAGTGTATAGGTAGCTAGGGTCGTGTTGGGAGGTTGTGGGTCTGAAATGCTTCAAATGGGGGGATGCGGCACCCAATGCTGCAAATAGCTTTTAAATGGAGGTTTGAGAGGGGTGGGGGACCATACCATTGGGGGTTGGCAACACGGGACACGGGAGCACACACACATATATATGTGTATATATATATATGTATATATATATATATATAGATAGATAGATAGATAGAAAGATAGAAGGATAGAGTGATATAGATATATTGCATCTAACACACACACACACACATCAACATATAACACACACACACATATATATTTATATAGACAGTTCTGTCTACAGGAAGCTGAAAGACGAATCCATACTATATATCTAAACTAATTGACTCTGATCTGTGGTTGGCTCGCCTGATGGGGTCTTTGGAACATCTCTTTTCGGGAAAAGCTCCTTGCAATGGAAATTGTCAAACAGGGTACCCTCTGGCAATTTGCTACATAGCTATTCAAAATAGCCATTTATAGTTGATTTTCCCATAAAAAATGGTGATTTTCCATAGCTATGTTATTTACCAGAGGGTACATATTAAATTGGTGCATACACCAGTTTTGTAATCATGACATTTGACCCTTGACATGTGGGCTTGTCCATTTTCCCAAGTGGCCGTTCAACATGGACTATGCCCGATTTTGAACCCAATCTGCACACACCATTGTACCATTCTGTTTCATCATATTTCCATAGCTTGCTGGACATACCCCACTTTGACGATCTGCAAAAACCTGGGGGATTTCCCGACCCAGGCGACCAAACTCGAGCTAGAGCAATTGCCGAATACATGCACCTTCGACGATGGCACAGGAGGTACCTTCCCCGAGGAGCCGTGGCCTTGCGCCCCTTGGCCGCACGCTGCGGAGGTTTTTGGGACTTGGGGAAAATAGAGAAGTCACCATCAACACTAGAAATGGGCATTGTAGCAATAAGCAATGGTGTATGTATATATATATATGTATATATATATATGTATGTATGTATATATATATATATACACGTGAACACACACACACACACACATATATATATATATATAGAGGTTCTGGAGGTAAACCATGCGGCCCATAGGGCTTTGGAGTGCCACATTCTTAAGCAAAACCACGTATGATGATGTTGATCTACAACATATGTCTATATGGTTTTGATTGGAAACATGAACGAGGCAATTTCTCACCTTCGCCGACCATTCATCCCAGTGGATTTCCCTGCACAAATGCTGAAAAAAAGATGCTGCATGGCATTGATTTTTGCTATCTCAGTACTTCATAGGTTGAACTTGGTAACTTCGATTCTTTGGAACATTTGTGCTTTGCTCAATCGAGCCCAGCCTAGACCTTCAATGTTGGTTTGACCGGAAATAGGCACCCCCAAATTTGATCGTTTATCATTAAAATTGCATAAACAATGACAATTGTTGGGTCTACCCCATTGCCAGACACACCCAAATGGATATTTGATGGAGATTGTTGATCTCCATATTTTTCCCTGTTGTCTAAGCGTTTTTTGAACGGAAAAAAAGACCTCCACCACCTAGTCTCGTTGACCATTTCAATGGGCCCCACCAACTCCCAGGACTTGACTCGGTCAGATTTCTGAGTTAGATCATCCCAGATTTTTTTTAAATAGATCTTTTAGATTCTTTTAGTACATAATTTCATAGATGATTTTTGATTATCATATATAGATATATAGATGATGAATGATTATTGTAGATTATGGCTGATTATAAGTGAGCATTCGTACATGAAGTTTCTGGTCAAGAAAAAGGGTTGCTGTAGGGAACCATATCGGACCAGACCTGGACCGGTCTTCTCACAGGTTTGCGGATGAAATTCCAGTCACCGGATCCATCCTACTGGCCCTTTTGTTTTGATCAAACGACTTTGGGTTGTCCCCAATCCACCAACAATCAAGACTTCGAACTTCCAACGTTTCTTCTCAAGGTTGATCCCTTACCTTCAGTTTCAACTGTTAGTGGGTAGGGTCAGAATTGGGTGCCCCAAAATTGGAGACTTATGATAGTTGAATACAAAACATCGCCCAAATCCCGTGGCAATAGTCTTGACATGTTTGGACCCGTAATTCTACATCATGATTGAACTTGCTAAAAAACAACAAAACCTATACAAAATGGATGCTTCCAAAAAAAACCAAACCCCAGCCGTGCATTGCTCAAGGGGGTCGACCCTGTGAAGTTCGCACCGTTGCAGGTCATCATTGAGATCTGGGGATGGGATACCATTGAAAATGGAGAGCTTTTGATGGACAAATATGGGAACATTAGCCCTTAATCACAGAAAAGAGGGGGTATATCATGCCAAGAAAAATGGTGGTAGAATGGGAATGTCATGGAATATGAAAACGGCTTGTGAATGGAATATTGGTTCATACCTTTTTGCAATCATAGCTTTGGAAAATGATCATGGAAATGATAGGTTCATCTACAAATGGCTGATTGTCCATGGCTATGTTAAAATACCAGAAGGTATCTGCAAATGTGATTTTCACTTTTTTGTTGCACTTTGGCTACTCGCAGCCTCCCAGACAAACCAGCTCCGATGGGAAAACAATGAACATGATGGGATGCAGTTTCAAATTTTGGGACGCACCCTCACATCATGTTCCAACACGCCAGTCTTGATCACCAGAGGATATACGTAGTTCTACCGTCTTTCAACGGGCAGTATCTTGTTTTGGACAATACTTAACAAGATTCTTGTTGGCGTTGCGGTGTGGTACCAACAACAGCCCAAATCCGTGTTGTCAAAGTCTCAAAGGAACCTGTTCTCTGTATTCTCATGTTTGATTTGTATTGATTTGTCGGAATTCGTCATATCCCGATGACAATACATTCTAGGCCCTATACCGTAATATTTATAATGAATTTTGAATGTCTCTCGGCGGTTCACCTGAGTTAGTGGCTGGACTAACCCCACTGGACCCCTACTGCATTAGCTGGGGTTGTAACCCACGATTCCCGTGAGCCACCAAGCACCGATCTCCTATAATTCTTTCCTCCGAACACTTGAACTTCACCTGCCAGCTTGAAACATCCACGCCATTCAGTGCGCAAAGGTTGCTTGCTTTGAATTCTTTGATTCGTTTCAACGTGGCGAACCCAATACCATGAACTATCCCCAATATCGCAAAATTGGATCGTAAGAATCATCCCCAAAGAATCCAACAGTAGTTCTTCAAATGCCAAGAATTCGAGTTTCCGAAGTCTCCTTATCAGCGTGTCTTGCCCGCTCTTGACTCGTTAGGCCCTTAACAATGAGAAGGATGCTGATGAGAATGGGCTTGGGGCTGTTGCTTGTGAAAACCAAGCTTCGAAGCTCGGATTGATGATATCGGATTTGTGGGTGGGTCGCTTCCAGCTTCCCATCATCATGAGGCGTGCTAGGGTGCATGATTTGAAAGGATCATATTTCTTGGTGCCCTCTAGGAATCTATGGAAAATGGCCATGTTTAATAGGTCGATCATCTACAAGTGGGTAATTTCCATGGCTATGTTGAATTACCAGAGAGTATCTAAAATGATCTAAATAATTTCCCCCCCCATTCCTGACAAAATGGTTGGCGAATAGCAGGGATATAGATGGCAAAGGTGGTAAAGGGTTGAGGTTGGTTGAAAGCCGGTAAACCGTTTGGCGGTTTCAAGTTTTGTGATTTGGGATGGGTTGAAAATCGTTGAGACTTCGCTGCAACCCTGACGTTTCACCGTGTCTGATTTGAGATAAGTTGATGTTACTACTCCAATCCACATATTTGCCAGAGGGGGTGGCGGATTTTTATCCCCTATCAAGATAAGTTGATATTACTACCCCAATCCACATATTTGCCAGAGAGGGTGGCGGATTTTTATCCCTTATTAAGATAAGTTGATGTGTTACTACTCCAATGCACATATTTGCCAGAGGGTGTGGCGGATTTTTATCTCCTATTTAGATAAGTTGATGTGTTACTACTCCAATGCACATATTTGCCAGAGGGTGTGGCGGATTTTTATCTCCTATTTAGATAAGTTGATATTACTACCCCAATCCACATATTTGCCAGAGGGGGTGGCGGATTTTATACCTTATTAAGATAACTTGATGTTACTACCCTGTTGGGTATGGTGAAACGTCCGGGTTGGGGCGAACATGTTGCCACAAATGAGTAAATGGTTGGCAACTGATTGAAGGACTGTGAAACAGATGTGAGTCAAATAGTCAGATGATTCCTGATTCTTTAGAAAGGTTTCAGTCTTCGAACCAGACTTCTGGCTCATCACAGCCCCGAAAGACTGAAGCTGCTCATTCCTCACACCAAAACTGCTGGGAAACTGGTGTCATTCTTCATCTATTTCCCTCTTTATCTGAGATTATGATTCCAATCCAGGAATATCTTTGGTTCAATACCACATGGTAACGATATAGGGACCCACAAAGTCCAGACTTGCCTATGGTTTTGTTACTCCCTTCATCTAAAATTAATGGAGTTTGAAGTTTCAGCAGTTGGCGTTGAATTCATCTTTCACGACCAAACAGATTGGACCATTTCGTGAAAAATGCCAGGAACATTTCGGTGCTCGACATCTCGGGAGGTGGTGGATACACCCCCGTGTGTTTTGTTCAAGGTGCGATGTGGCGGTGTGGCCTTTGACCAGGAATAAACCAAGCCATGGTAGGGTGAACACAGGGCAGGATTGAAGCATGAGATGATCACTGATGACTTTGATGATCTTGAATGTGAATTGTATATATGTTTATCACCTGAATTTCGAGTTGAGTTGGGGAGTGTGTGAGTGCCATCGAAGTTGATGCTCCCTTGATTATTGCAATTCTTCGGACATGCAAACCTCAAACGCTCCCAGAAATTGGTGATTCATCTTGGTGAAACGGGCTAGCATGGCCTCATACAATAGTGCCTGACTCGTGGTTTCAGATTTAGTTATGATGATTTGGCCGGAATTGGTTCGTCCAGTCTTGCGCTTGGAGAGTCCTGCCATGTGAAACCTCACCCCATAGTTCGGTGGTATCTCGTCAGTGTCAAGCCAAGAACTCATAGTCATCAAGGTTCAGCGTTTTTTTTTTGGCTGTTTTGACCCCAAGTGAAGATATCAAGAAGCCACTTGTTTCAGCTGTGGCGAGCTGGCTGCCAGAATCTTCAAAATGGTCGTGAGGATACTGCCTAAACGCCTGCAGCATCAGCCCGATCGACAACTTTCTGTACTGTCAGGCTGACAACGATCGCTTCTCGTTTGCGTTTCAGCGCCGGCCCATGATCCTTATGTTGTTGGATTATGTTGGATTCAGTTTTGGACCCATTGGTCTTTCTACAGAAATCCCCACAGAAAGCACATCAAAGCCTGTGCGTTTTCATTGGTTTCGATCTCCTATCTTTGGGACCCTAAAGACATCCCGCCAGGTTGCTTTCGCGGTCTTGCAACTTCAGAATGCGACTGTTACTCTAAAATTCCACTTCCCAATCTAGCCTACCTTCACCATTCATGTAGCCTTGTGTTAAGTAAGCTTTGCAGCTCAAGGTGAAGGCTAATATCACCTTTTTTTAGCTTCGCAGAAAAAGCACACCTTGCAACGGACCTGGAGAACCTTAGAATCCCAGCTGCGCCCGAACCCTCCCCTCACCACGTATGGTATGTGGGGTACCATCAAGTGATATCAAGTGATATCAAGTGCATGTGCGAGTTGCGATGAATGTCATGATCAACTAAGACATCAGAAACATCAGAAAATGTTCCATCATGCCAAACAATTAATCCTATTGAAGGCGAACGGGCTTTTGAACCCGTGTGCTAAAAACATGAATGCATTGAGATTTGATCAGCTCAAGATGTCAGGGGAAAAACACACAGACACACACACACACAGACCGTTTCAGGCCAGATGCCTTCATTTTTGCAGTGGGACCAAAAATCAGATCCAGCTTTATCCCCCAGAGTTGGATACTGCCCAAGTGCACAGCTGGGTTTGTGGTTTATCCACCATCACGTCATCACGATCGCAACTTTGGTTGAATTCCCGAGGGACCCAGTGCCTTTCAACAAATCCGCATCCACTAAGTACCGAATGGGAATCCCGCACGTGCGGTGAAGCACCTGGGCCAAAACCCGGCGAAATTTGGTTGCCAGTTGATGAATCGGTTCACACAATGTAACACAGAAATGAAGCTCCTCCGGTAATCAAACAAAGCCTGGCAATTTGAGATCCCCTACAGCCCATAAATGGAGGTTTTAATAGAGACATTATATATCTATAGGGGGGATTTTTGGTTGCCATGTTTGATTACCCGAGGGTAACTAAACAACATGATGTTTGAGTAACCGATCAACATGTTACATTCCTGTGGATCCATTTATTCGATATTGTCCACAAAATATATCATTCGCTCCTCCCATTTCCCTCAGCAATCTGATTGGTGCTTTAAATATCTTGTTTCAACCATTCAGAATCATTCAGAATCAGATTCTATGATAAATAAGACTGTGATTGATCCTTATTTGTCAGGATGGTTCCTTTGCGACTAGCATAGACATCGGAAACGGCCACGTACTAGATGTAGCCGGCTAGCCATGATCAAATGGGGTCCCCAGGAGGACTTACAACTGATGAAGCAGGAACCACATCCAAAGAATCGGCAGTTTCCAACAAACATTACAAAGTGTTTGTTTGACACTGGCAGAATGGAATGCTTGCCATTTATCCACAGTTGATGGCTAGTTACATGCAGCATTTATAGGCAAAAGTGTTGGTTTTCCAACCATCAAACCACATGCGTTCGAATTACGAACGCCATGCGAGTGCTATCCAGTGAACCAACCGCTTGCCTATAGCGGTTGGATGATCTGAGGACAGAAGTTTTGCAAGACTGGAGCAATTCCAATTGTTGGCATGCCCTGCAACAAACGACTTTCCTAGAAGCATCAGAATTCGATTTAGAACAAATCAAGCAGCCGTGATACACGCTGTCAAGAGTTTAGCTCAGACGAGGTCCAGAATGCAAAGGGACGGGGTTTGGGCCTCCACCATCATTTGTGTGTTGTATGGGAGAGTAAAAGGGGATATAAAAGGGGAGATCAAAAATGGAGATGCAAGGAGATACAATGGCATATATATATATATGTATATATTTATAGTATTTTATAGTCATAAAGTGGGATATATGATATATATATATATATAATTTTCCTGGTCATGTTTAATGATTCATTTCTTTGCTTAAGAAAGACCAGTCACACAAGTGACCTGGCTCCACTGGCCATCCGATTGCCTCGCTCAGTTCCTTGGTGCGGATCACCTGTCCTGGACTTTCGAGTGTCACCAGCTTCGATCCTCCTTTCCAAGCAGAGACTTGTCGACGAAAACTGAGGGGTCGCCAATTTCAGGGAGTTATAGCTAGTTATAACGTAGAAGAACTGTCCAGGATGTCTCCCCTAAACTTTCCCGTCCACCTTGACGCGGGCTGAATTCGGACATTTTTCGCTGTTTTCTGGTTGTTGGAGTTTCCCACATTCGCACTCTTAGCTGGGCGGTTGGTTGGATGGGTCTGTCGGGGATACCTCCAAGACGCCTTTTTTTGGGAAATTCCATGAACATTGATGATTTAGCAGCAGATTTTCAGGGGAACCTTTTGTCAGACAAACCTGACTGGGGTCCGACATTTAGCTACAAGAACTAGCCACAAGAATGGTTTGGAAAGAAGCACCGAGTACGGGCAAGAAACGACAAAAGAAAGTGCAACAAAAGCAATATTCTTTAGTACCAATGACGTATATTTGGGAAGAAAGGATCAAACACTAAATTAACTGTACTTTGGGCATCAATTGCCAAAATGAAACCATGGTTCTCGCAGACTCTCCGGGCCTGGTCGGACAGGATGGTGGGGTTGGAAGTGAAGAAACTGTATACCTAGTAGATAGATCTTCAAAGTTTGCTGGTGAAATAAGATGAAATAACTACCCTTCCCCAAAATGATCATCAACTCATCGGGGCGGAATCCAACTACTCACGGATTCCCAGGCTTATGGGGGTTATTACTAGGGTTAAAGTCACCCTGCACCCCCCGCCAGTTGCTGAGGTGAATGGCAGGGTCTGCTATGTTGGAGGAACCGTGGTTTCTGTGGCAACCGCATCATGTTCGGATACTCGCAAGAGGGATCTTTCAGGTAAAGGAAAGTGCCCCCCTTGACAGGTTGTGATCCTACTATATGATACCTTCTGGTACTCATGGCGGTGGAAAGTCAGTTAGGTTCGATGATTCCCTATTAAAACCTCCATTATTTTTGGGAGGTTTCTTGTTTACAAGCTAGCCATGTTTGACTACCGAAGCAGATTCAACCCTTTCAGCCGTTTCTGGCTCAACCTCGGTCAATGGTGGGCGTAATGCCAAATTTGGATTGAGAAAAACCATGGCATCCTGCCAAAGATCAGAAAGATTTGGACACGACGTCAGCAAAACCATTGAGTCCCTTGGTTTAGTGGAAAATCTTTTCCGAAGGTCAAAAAAAGAGGAACCAAAAACCCATGGCTTTCCCGGTGGATTTTCCCAACACAATCAATGGGCCAGGACGGTACGGAGGTACTGTTGCGGCTTCCTTCGACATAGACGGTGGGCTGAGTTCGGGTGAGTTCGGGGTACAGTTTTTTGGGGTGCCGTTCCAGTAATAGGTGATCATTAGTGGTTGTGTAAACATAGCAATAGGATGCAATAGGACTCAATTAGTTATTACATAACCATAGTTCGAAGGGCCCTATGTTCCAACCTATGTTAGAATCCCGTGGTTGTAGCCTTAAAACTAACCCAGATGCACCCCCAAGTAATGATGAGAAGGACGGTAAACGGTCTGGCGGTTTTGGATCATGATGTTGCTTGTTCATACACTGACACTTTTACTTTAATTGTTCAATCATGACTTTCCCATCAAACTCAGGATAACTCAGACCGTTCCAGGAATTTCCCATGCTTTGACCATTCGAAGTCACGGAACGACGTGGGCTGTGCCGCGTCCAGGCAGCTACTACTGGAGACAGGCACTGGATTTGGATCCAACGGCCTGTAGATTTTAGATGATTTTAGTCAAATCGACTCAGATCATCTAAGATACCCTCTGGTAAACTAACAGGTTGCTATTGAAAATGGCCATAGAAATAGTGGATTTTCCCATTAAAAAGGGTGATTTTCCATAGCTATGTTAGTTTACCAGTATTTTTTATCCCCTCAATCATAGAGATAGGTCTATTTTTAGTCATAGTCAAGTCTTACTAGAATGGTAAATCGAAGCGTTTCTAGCAATCTTTTTAGTGACAGCAATGAGAATTGGGATTTTGATCTGGGGTGACACTACCAACCAGTTGGGGTTGTCATTGAAAGACTTGCACAGTTCGGTGTGGGACACATCTACCTCCATTTCCCTCTGAGTGGTCAATGAAATGAAGAGCGTTCCTCTGCGCTGATGCCACATTCGTGCAAGTCTGCTTGGTGTATGCTTGATGCAAACATGTTGCCTGTACGGTGAATTAACAACGAACAGATGGGCATGTGCTGGGGTTCCACTTGGTGGTGGTGGTGGTGGTGCTGCTGCTGCTGCTGCTGCTGGTGGTAGTGACCTTGCAGGCTGGTCACAATGCCCGATATTCTGTGGAAACCCCAATAATGGGGCCTACTCAAGAGATATGATTTATCGTTTTGGTCAACATGTCAGATTTCTGATTTCTGGATGCTAATACGGGTTCTCAAGATTGGGGCACCCCGAAACCAATACAGTAATTGTCCTACTGAAGATCACCCTTTCTTTTGATATATATATATATATAATATAATACACATATACATTATATATATATAATTATATATACACATTATATATATATATATATGTATATGTATACATTAGATATATATATATATATATATATATATATGATAACTTGGGAGTTCCCCATGGCCCAATGGCCTCTAGGGACTCCCCTATGACCCAAAGCCGTGCAGCGCGACACCATCAACAAGCTGACCGACACAAGTCTCAAGTCCTTCAGCGTCTCCACGGACTTCATCTCAAGTACCTCTGAGCCATCAACAAGTACCATGAGATATGGGGGTTTCGATAGTCATGGAGGTACCTCAAAATGGATCGTTGAGAATGGAAAATCCATCATGGATGATTTGGGGGTACCACTATATGATAGGAAACCTCCAAATTAGGAATAGTTGCCATATATACGTTTTTGCTAAAAAGTTCTTTTTTTTTGCTTATTTGTTTCTTTCTTCTGTGTTTGGACATTTATTGTTAGCCATGGGCCATGATGGATCCTTTAAATTGATCACATGGTCAGTCGTATAGGACCCAGATCGAAGAGTTGCCAAGCGGCAAACCCGGAATTTGAAGGACAATCCAGCTGCAACGGCCTAGAGCAACTGTTCCGAATAGGGCCGTTGCAATAGCCAGTCTATGTCAACCCTTTCAACCCCTCTTTTTTTTGGCGATATGTGAGGCTCCACTTTTGCCCATGTACAGCTCAAAATCATTGACCTCCGTTTTTGGGATGGCTAGCCACTGGCAACAAACACAACAACTGTTGAAAGAACTGCCCGTTTCTTGTCCGAGGCTTGTAGGGCACCCTCTGATTATTTAAGAGTTTGCTACCGAAAATGCACCAGTTATTATAGATGATTTATGTTGACTTACCTATCAGATATAGTAGGAAATGGTGATTTTCCGAGTTCCCACTCGAGTTCCCTACTGAAAAAATTGCCAGAGGCTTATCATGTTACATCCCATCAACCCCATGGTGGGCCCCATAGAATCCTTAGAACTCATGGGTCAGTGAAATATCACAACGGCCTACATGTCAAAAACACAATTTTCCAATTGTGAAGTACAAGTACCCTTTGGTTTGCTCAAACGTAACAAGCTGGGAAATCCCCGAACATAATGGAGGTTTTCATGGGAAAATCATCTAAAAAAGGTGGATTTTCGATTGCCATGTTTGATTACCAGAGGGTAGTAGTATTGCAACATAATGAATGTCTCAGAGCAGACAATGCCACAAGAGAAGTGCGAGCAGCAGTGAAGTTGCTTCAGCCTTGCAAGACAAGGTAGCAATTACATCATGAATCAATGTTCATGATAGTTCGATAGGCACATATGAATATATGCATATATGTATATATATATAATAATGCATATAATAGACACGATCCCACCATTGTATATACATATGACCGTCAATTCGTGGTTTAATGAATTCCCCACTAATATTGATCAAAGGTATATATATATATTTAAATAGATATATGTCATATATATATACATATATACCTATATATCATATATATATGTCATATATATATATATATATCATATATATATATATCATATATATATATACCTATATATCATATCATATATATATATGTATATATATGATATATATATATATATGATATATATGTGATATATATATATATGATATATATATATATATATATGATATATATATATGATATATATATATATCATATATATATATATCATAAACAAATATATATATATATATCAAATATATACATATATATGTACACAAATACGTATATATATAATTAAATACACACATATGTATATATATATATACACTTGCATATATACATACACATGCATGTATTGTGAAGTGGTTGCCCTTGATGTGCTTGGTGTTCCCCCTTTTTCACACTTTAGGGTTGCTAGGAGAGCCGCCGTCCGAGTTCAGTGCTCGATGGTTTTT
>BGPT01001936.1:3307-85449 GCA_003297045.1 Symbiodinium sp. clade C Y103
GCTACTCACAATACTCCTCGATTGTGAGTGCCTGTAGTCCCTTCGCCTCAACTCGTAGTCGGCTTCGGACTCACCAGGCTCACGCGCTACCATGAAAACGTAGTATCGAGCTGCGGAGCTCTATTTTACTTGAGCCAAAATAGTATTGGACTCAGACTCAAACCCCTGGATCTTTACACTGTACATGTGGGTTATTATAGGCTATACATGTCTTCATATATATATATATATGTATATATATATATGTATATATATGTATATATATATATGTGTGTATAGATATATATGTATATATATATATGTATATATATATGATGCTATATTGTAGTATTGGTGGCGTTGGTGTTATGGAAGTAGGGACATTCCACTATATAGTGGAAAAAAATAATGGGGGAATCCAATTATAAAAGCGATCACATTGTAGGGATGTTGATTTTCAACAATGACTAAATATATCGGATAATCATTACTTCTCAACCATGTTGTGGTTAGCCATAGAGCAACTAAGTAATCATGCTATCAACAATATATATATATATATATCTATTATGGGATATACTGGGACATATTCTTAGTTGATAACCACTAATTAATTTGTTAGTGAGCGTATCGAACACTGGGGATTGCCATTGACTTGGAGGAAGCATTGGTATACAACCAACAATATTCGATATTCATTTGCAATCAACGCCATGGAAACCAGAATTTTCAACCATTGGACACCAATTTGATAATTTCCCTCATTTTCTTCAGCAAAATCATCCTGTATTGGAACAAACAAATAGGTAGAACAATTTCTCGGGGATGGCAAATGGACTACCTCAATTTTTTCAGGGGAACATCCTCTGCAATCCGTAGTTGGATATGAAGTCATTGGATATAAACAAGATATCTTTTGTCCATTGCCAGGTTGTCGATTTTCAATTAAACCACCATTTTCACATATCTTAGTCTTCTTCATCATCGCTTTTCCAGCCACCCATGTCAGAGTACCACATGGTCTTCAGGAAAACAAGGCACGAAAACAAACTGGGTATGTCACCAATGATTCATTTGCAACCTGGGTCAAGGGTCAACCCCTTTCACTGTGGGTAAACTCTGAACCATTGGAGGTCCCCAATTTTCAGAAAAAAAGGCTCAAGCGATTGTAAATGAACAACTCCTGCACCACCTTGGATGCTTGAAACATGTTGAAACCCTAACAAAATAATCGGGGATAAACCACATCCAGTATCAGACTGTTCCTACCCCACAAAGTTGGGCTTCCAGGATCCCCCTATTTAGACTGGCTTACCTCTCCCATGTGGAAGGTATCACAGGCGTCATCATAGTCTTTCCAAACAAAAACCTCAAGATTGAGGTTGTTTAATCCACTATAACATACTAATTAATCCATCCAACAAAAAGATGATCTTGCACCCTCCAAATGGGTGGGGCTTTCGCCCAAGATCCTCTGGTCCCGTGCAACCTTGCTCGGATCGTCAAAACCGAAGAGGCAGGTGGAAGAGCAGCTGGAAAACCTCGACCGATTTGGGTCATCCCAAATCTGTCATGGGAGAAGAAGTGGATATCCCCGAAACGCTGTTATGCTTTGAACATTTCACCGACACAAAATGGTGGTATAATAGGGATATCATGAACAAATCATGGAGGATTCTGTCGATCCAACGTGAATAAGAATACAGTGGGAAGATATAGTGAACTAATTCTTAATGGGAAATAGTGGAATTACCGGAGGAGAATCCCTTCCCTACATTCAACAGCCTCAAAATATACTCATATATACTCATATAGTGAATCTGATATAATCTGATCATATGTTCTTGCGTTTCTTTTTTGTTGATATGTTTGTTTTCTTTCCTATCTGTTTCTTTTTGCATTTCCCTTTTTGGCCATGGTGCTTTTTGGTGTGTCAGACCTGTCAGACTTGGTTCGGGCTTTCCTTTGCTGGGTGAAAATCGAAGGCTCCCAGCGGCACCCGCGACGGCCCGCCACTGTGCTACCCTGCATCTTATTGGCCAATGCCATGTGCACCTGAGGGTAGTGACATGTTCGGATGCGATTTTTTTGTACATCCTATAATTGACTTGTGAAGTATTGTGTGAGTAGCCCATGATGATTTTCCAGAGGGCATATAGTTTTACTCTTCATGTAAACTTGCAGCCGTTAGGATGCACATTAACGTGCAAACAACATACTACCATGAACAAAAGGGTAAAGAAAGCCCATATGGCTAGGGGTCAAAATCCTGGCACGAAACCTGGTCGATTTCTGGATCAGCGCCTCCAGAGATTAGTTACCCATCTACCCATTGTAGTCCCCCTGTTGATGGTTGCAGTAAATACCATAAACACACCCCATTATATCTGTCAAATCCCTACATAAACAGTATCCTGATAGAATGGAATCTAGTGACTACAGTACATGTATATGTAAATATATATACATGTATATGTCAGGTATACTGTACCCATATATATATATATATAATATCAAAATATCTCCATTTTTCCCCTGTTTTGCTGGTCATTTCACCACTCCCATTCCCGCCTGCAAACTCAGTGCGCTATCACAGGTCTTGGCGTGTGCGCTGTAATCTACGGTGGTGCTTTCGCCTTAGCGGCTTGGCACCGAAACGACATCCAGTGACTTGGAATATCACTTTTCCTGTAAATGAAAGATATTTTTTTGGGAGCAAATCCATCAGTTCCTCTATGGAAATTGTAATTGTCTGTGATGATTTCCTGATTTTCAGACACTGCCGTATGTGAAAAACAGTCGTTTTGCCACCACCGAATGGACAGTTTCATCCAACACTTGGCGGGTGACTTCTGCGACACGGCAGGAGCATTATTACAAGATGTCAACAGTTTTACACGGGGCGTTTTGTGTAAACCACCCATGGTTTATCACCATTTTCCCCATGAATTTGCGCCCATTTCCAGACATACCAAAATCACGACACCAATCAATCCCTGGTTGTTGCAGACCAAAGTGGGATGTTACTGCGATCTTTTACAACCAATGCAAATAGCCAAGGAGTTGCAGATTCTTGGGTTTAACCCATTTAGAAGTTGATGATATGACATTTTCTTTTTGGGTTTAATCCCGAAATGTGTTGGCTCCAGTCTAGTTGAAAATCCACTAGACTAACATCACCTTTTCTCAGTCATCAAGCACCATTCACCAACAACATTTCAACAAACCGAACCGCAAATTCTTTGAGTCAAACTTGGGAAACCCTGAAAAAATCAGGGATTTATGCCCCAAAAAACATCACCTTAGTCCATCCCCATCCCGGTGGCAATAGCTGGAAATCAAGGTGTCGGAGAGGAGGGTCTGCACTGGGATGCAGAGTTCTGCCTGGACAAAATCTTTGAGAAATGGGATGATAGCAACACAGCTGGAATCAGCTGGATATGGCTGGATTGTCTCCAAGATCCCATTGTAAGTTGATCCCCAGCTGCTTGTTTTTCATGAAGTTCCACGCGCACGATTTATGGGTTTCTTATGTAGATATGTTCAGTCTATCACTTCATGAACAGGATCAACAAAACATATATGATAGGGATGGGTCCTACCCAACTACCTACCTTGAGTCTAACCATAAATGTATGTAAATGGCTTATAACCAGTACTTACAACCCTTCCAAGATGCCCTTCCTGTAAGTCACACTCCAGGACAACCAACATGGGCATGAACCATATCCTCTTAATCGCGACACTCTATCTTGTTGTTTACACCCTTTCGTGTTGGTATATAAAACCAATGCTTCCATCATAAATTTGAGATAAACATGGGGATATTATATCATTGGTGGTTGCATTACCTGGTGGGATACAACATTGACATAAACATAACATACACAACCGAGTTTTGGATGAAGCCACCAACTGATCTGGTGGCACCGGTGGTGTATAGCCATATATAGCCATATCTAACCATGTAACTCCATAGTATATATATATTGGTAGGGAGCTCCAAACCACAGGCCTCCTGGCCTCTCCCAAGGGTCTCCTGACCCAACCAAAAGCAGGACGCCTTTTCACCACATTGCGGACAGCGATAGATGGACCTGGATGTGGACAATGGCAAATGGATGCTGTGGCAAAAACACTCATCTATACTATATAAAAAGGAAAGGTCAGAGCATCCGGCTCTTCATAGAAAGACGTCACCAAACTCAAACCAGAGTGTATCGTATGCTCACAGCTCTGTACTGGACATCGTTCTTTCGCAGCTTCACTTGATGCGGCGAGGCACATCCGTGCCAGGAATCACTGGCAATTGGCTCACTGGATCTCTCTGGTAATCGCGCACCACGAGGTACTGAGCGAAGTCAAGCAAATGGCCTGATGCTGACTCAATCTGGCCCTTGACCCAACGAGTATAGCGAATATCTTCACTCTTGTCAGAATCATAGATCTCCTTGTACGTATATTCTGGGGAACCACCCTTTGCCATGAACTTGCCAAACTGGATGACACTGCGGCCCCACGAAGACACGGACTCCACACCTGGAGGAAGGCAGATGGGCTTTCCCTTTGCGGTGTGAGCCACAACTTCATCTTTGGGAGAGCTCACATATGGGCGACGATACCCGGAGCCCTCAGGCTGCTCATCCATACGTCGCTTCATAGCATCGGACATTCCCTGCAGATCTTCCTCCACCAACGCAAAGCTGGAAGGAGTATTCACCTCAAGGTCGTCATCGGAGGCTTTGGCTCTGGCAAGAAGACTTGAGAGCAACATCTTTTCGCTAGGAGACAAGGGGAGCTTGGAATTGCTCATGGTGAACTCAACGATCGAGAAATCAGGCAATCAGTGAACTGCGCTTGAACATGGATGTCACTATACAACTGCACTTGCGGTTCTGAACATAGACATGCAAGACACTGGAGGCTGTCAGTACCCTAACACTGAAAACAAGCAAACTTCCACTGCACACTAGATATGAATTCACTATACACCAAAACTTTGCCACTTGTGGTTACTTTGGATTGCTACCTTGGTTTCTGGACTGCACTCTTCGCTGACGTTCCAACGCCTGCAGCTGCAAAACTGTTTCCTCTGGAGATATCTGGTAAGTACACTGACGTACGCAGGCACGAAGCAAATCAGTAGGGTCGCCGGCACTCTTCGTCAGTGAGTCTGCTAGCATTCTATTTGTTGGTACCCACCTGAGTGATCCTTTCAACCGCTGAATGCTTTGTCTCAGGATGACAATGTCAATGGATGTCCTCCTGTCTTCTATGGATGTTGGAGATGTAACCGCCACCAAATGGTCATATAAACTCTTACAGTCAGTAATGATGATTGGTGGACGAGATTGCAAATGATGGAGGTAGTCACGAACATCATCAATTCCCTGAGTTGCTTCTGCTAACATCAAAGACATCCACTCCAGAGTGCCAGTGGCCGATACCATGGCTTGAGATTCTGCAGCTAGTGTGGAACCTACTGCACGAGACAACTTGAAAGATTTCCATATCGCAGGGGACCAAGGAGATTCTGACCCTCCGTCCAGTTGATCATCAGTGAATCCTACGATATATCCTGCCTGAGTATGTGGACCAAGATTGGCAAAGGCTGCGTCAGAATGGCAACACAATCTGAGTTTGGAAATTGGAATGCTCTTGAAAGTAATGTTCAAATCTGAAAATTGTTGTGCTCGCTTGATGACATTGTTGGCTTCCAGTAAATGGTGGACGGTTGGAGATGGAAAGGATTGTTGACTGAGACTTGTTTGTGCTGCAATATCAGGACGCGTTTGAGATGCCAGCCAATTCAAACTACCGTTTATCCCTCTGAGGACACTGATCTCTTTCGGATCCAACTGTGCTGAACGCCGAAGCTTGCGGTGTTTAGGCACAACGGCAGGTCTGAGGTTCTGTGCAAAGTGCTGCTGACCCATGACAATGTCAAAAGTTTGAGGATCCTGAGTATAGTGAACACCACAGAACTCGCCCTCTTGAACACGCCATTTCCTGTAAGGGAACCTGTTTTTCAGTCTTTGGATAGCAGCACCATACTTGTCCCCTTCCCCACCAGTGACAGTATCATCAACATGTGCACCAAGGACACCAGTCAGCTTGTGTCCATCACGCATGTAGTACAAACAACTATCGTACTTGCTGCGCTCGAATCCAGCTGCCAAGACTTCCTCATTGAAAACTTTGTACCAAGCTGCAGGGGCGTCATTTTGACCATATACGTTTCCCAGAACTTCTATCAGACTACCTTCTTCTACACCTGGGATACCTCCAGCTGGTAAGCGTGCAAACAATGGACGATAGCAAGCAGGTAAGGGACCGGCCTCCAAAAAGGCACCCTTGACATCACCTAATTGTAACATCCACTTATGGGTCGCAAGCAGCTGAAACAAAATGACACGGCCAATCTGTGGCAACGTGGGAGACTGCAGCTGGCCCTCCCGCACTTTGGTATCAAGATCTGGATCCAAGTGACCCTGTAAACACCAACGAGCTTTCACTTTCCAGTGATCAAGGTTATTGGGATCAGGTATGATACCATTTTCTGACAGATCTTCTTCAGGCTTTTTGACAACTACATATCGGCTACCCATGATGCGGTCGGGCTGATTCTTTCGAATCCAGTCAGCTTCACGTTTTGGCACAATGCGGACAGCATGCTTGTCTACCAGAGTTTGCCATTCAGAGACCTTCGCTTGATCAACTCTACCTTGCAAAAAGGGCTCATTGTTTGAAACTGGAATCTCTTTTTGAGCTCTCTTGTTGTAGTATTGAGCTATCATGACTTCAATGGCATGGTCTGGAGTATTGACAAGGGTGTCCCACAACTGTTGGGATTCATCGGATTGACAACTGGCAAGCTCAACATAAGCGACTGGATGTTCATGGACATGTTCAGACTCTCCGGTCCTGGGAACTTTGGCATCGGGCTGTTCGGCGGTCTCGGATGCTGATCTTTTGTGATCACTCTCATGACTTTGAATGGTTTGTTCAATCAGTTGTGGAACAACTTCTTGCATGACTTCTACAAAGTCTTCTTGCTTCATTGCTAAAGGCCTAAACAAGGTCATGGGGCCGCTCTTTGATGGCACACGAGATCGCTGCTGCCGAATCGGACCATAGTCTGAAGACTTGTCAATTGCAGGGCTGGATTCCACCCTCACAGGACGAGAGGAGCTGGATGAACTATCAGGCAGTGGCTCACCTTCAGGTGGTGGGGCACTTTCAGTCGCAACAGCTGTCGGTTCAATCGCTGGTGGCTGAACAACAGCAGCTTCTGGCAAAGACTCAGCTTCACTAGGCTTCTCAACAGGTTCAACTGGTTGGCTATCAACTGGTTGAGACATGACTTGGTCTTCTTGAGGAGGATAAGCTTGGGCAATCAGGTCAAGGTACTGATGGCTCCTAAACGTGCCATGCTCAATCATGTCTTTGATACCCAACAACTGAGTCTCAGGAGTTTCAACGAGGGCTTTCTCCTCATTGGTGGCTAGCCGCACTTGCTCTGGTGCACATCTAATGATGTGGTTGCGGTGAGCGACAATGACATTTCGGCCAACAAGTCCGATGACGATTCCACTGCCATACCAACGACCTCCTTGTGACAACACACCTTTGCTCCACTTTTGATCACGCCAATATGCAACAACATCTCCAGAAACAAAAGGTTTATCACGTCTTGGTCTGGCAACCAGGGCACGTCTCAGACTCTGATCATCTTGCAGGGCCAGGACAGCTTGGCGAGCAGCTGCTCTTGTGGCATATTTCTTGGCTAGAGTCTGATCTTGCAAGGACGCAGTGCATGACACAACACTAGTCGGCTCATTCAAGACATCACCGGGGAGCTCAGGGTTCTTTCCAAAGATGAACTGACTAGGTGTGTAGCCGTAGTTCTGAATCATCTGGTTTTTGACATGACTTTCGATGACACACTCAAGCCAATCTTCTCGGTTTGATGGGCTGCGTTGTTCCAAAACTTTGGAAAGGACACGAGCAAACCACCCTCCGTGAACTTCGGTCTTCCCCAATTGCCAGTGTGCTCCAGCGGCTGTCACTAAGACTTGAGTACCTTCCAATTCAACTGGTTCTACCATGGCCTTTCCTAAATTGGTTCGTGCAGGGTCCATTATTACTTCTTTAGGGGGCCCGGCCCAATTAACCCATCTTTCTAAGTAGATTTTCCTCAGCACGGATGCAGTTTCGGTCTCAAAGAAAGGGATCATCAGTTGAAAGGAAGATGCATAGTCCACTATGTTGAGCGCTGTGATCTTCTGATTAGGCTTCCAACCTGGCAAATGTTTCACATCCAAACCAACCCGCTGATTAAATTCCAGGACGCGATGGGCTTGGCCTGGATTGGCCACGGTGGGTGACTGGCGGGAAGTGCAGAAGTCACACTGCAGATTGCGTGCTGCACTGATGGCAGCTTCGCTGGCATTCCCGTGTTTGAGAATACGCACTAGATCCTGATTGGACGGATGTCCAAGGTTCTTGTGAAGATGCTTCAAAACTTGCTGCAACTTTTCAGGGGTTGGTTCTACTTCAGCGGCAAGTGCTTCAATTGGGATGGCATCATCATGAAAACAACCATCATGTTGACAAATCAGGACCTCAACACAGGATTTGAAACTGGGGACTGTGTCCAAGACTGCTCGCACGAAGGCAGGCGTGTATCGCCCAGCGAATTTGCTAACGGATCCGATTCCTGGCTCACTTCCAGCGATACTGGCATGGACATGGTCTGGAACAGACTCACCTGGACAGATGCGACTGAGGGTGGCCATGTCTTCATGGCTGCACAACAACCTTGTGCTCTTCCTGAGATATCGTTTGGGTTTGTCATCCCTAGCTGGCAGATGCAAATCGTAGCAACACATATTCGTGACAAAGGAGGTGAGTTCTCGGCACCATGTTTGAATCTGTTCATCATCCCAAACAACTGAACCTGTTGGATGTTCAAACATGAATCGACCGCCTAAGTCAATCTGCTGCTGAATGAGGTCTTTCACAAACTGCATGAAACGTTTCAATTGTCGTTTACGTCTAAGAACCTCCAGGATTGGCATATGCAAGGCATTGAGATGGAACCACCCCCCGGCATCGGTACAAGGGGGGCAGACGATCAACAACTCTGGTGGATGGGCTTTGAGTTCAGCTTTGACCCATTCCCTCTGAGCCTTGTCATTGAAATCCCACCCAGTTGTCAGGTCCAAGGACAGTCCCTGAAGGCCACATTTCTCAACCTGAGGCACAAAACGCGGTGGGCTGAAAACTTCAACTACAGCGTACTTGGCACCTACTTTGGGACTCTTGAGCTGGGATTTCAATTGGCGAACTTGTTTCTTGGTTACTCCACCTTGCTTCTTACTATTTGGAATAGTGGAAGTCATACAACATTCTTGGGGAGTTGTTGGAGAAGGGACATGTTGAGAGACTGGTGACCACGACCCTGGGATCTTCTGGACCGGACTTGGCGGAGTTTCAACTGACGGCTCATGTGCATGGTCACAACTACTCCTAGCATTATCCCCATTATCCCCATTATCCACACTATTCCCATTATCCCCATTAGCATGGACATGTACACTGATCGGTTGACCAGGGCATTCAGGCTCGGATGCAATGCGAGAGGCCTCAGTGAATTGAACTTCATGATCACCATCGGATGCAGCTGGGAAGTCAAAAACATCGACCACATACTGGCCAGCGGCGTTCGACTTCAGCTCAATCTCAGACTTGCCATTGAACAGTGTCAGGCGATCTCGATGAAAATCCAATGTTGCTCCAAGCTTCTTCAAGGCTGGTCGAGAGAGTAGCAAGGGAGCATCACCAGATACCACTGCAGCCTGGACTGTGCCGAATTTGCCCTTCAATCCAATGGGCATGATCACAACAGTTGAGGACGTCTCACGTTCTCCATTGCCGAACTTGAAGGCATTCATTTCCTCCTTGAACACTGGCTGATAGCGGCCATCTCGCTGCCACATTGACTCAAACTGAGCCAATGTACGTTGACCAATGATGGTCTTCCCGCAACCCGAGTCCAGGACGGCATAGCCTGGGCTGCTCACCAAAAGAACTTCTTGGGGAGCTGGAGCTGCAGATTCACGACGCTGCATCAACTGCTGAAGCAAAATATTCTGAGGTTCCACAGCCGCGACAAAGGCTGGATGCTCAGCCGTCGCCTCAGGAGCCACAAAGCTGGCTGCTGTCTCCTTTGGTGGAGGCTTGCTGGACTGAGAACCAGAAGCTGGGGCATCACGCTTCTGCCTGCATTCTCGGGCCCAGTGCCCAACTTTGTTGCAGCGATTGCATCTTGTCTTCTTCTTCATTTCCTCTATTTCTACTCTGAAAGACCTGCGAAAATCCTTGGCCTGGTCGAATCTTCTGGCCTTCTGCAGTCTATTGATCTCAGCCCTTTTGTCCTTCCATGACGTGGCAAGGACTTCAGCGACCTCATTCTCAGGGAAGTCAACCTCGTCCTCGGCCGGCATCTTGACATAGTCGGCAAGGAAGAGCTCAACATCATCAAACCCAGCCACCTCATCATCATCATCATCCACGCTGTGCTGTTCAGTGAATTCATCTTGAACCAGGGCAACAGCTTTCTTGCGACTATTGATGAAGTCAGGGTAACAGCTACGCATAGCCTTGCTGATTTCTTCACGTTTGAGGACTCCCATAGATCTTCCCTTTACCACAGCTTGTTGTTCTTCATTCAATCCACTCCACTTCAACAACATGAAGCCTCGGGCCTCTTCAGGAAATTTCACGTTGCCTTTCCTCTCACAACGCTCAAAGACTTCAGAGGCTCTGCTGATCCACTGTCGAAGAGATTCCCCTTCCTTGGACCGAAGAGTGAATACCTCGTTCAGTACTTCTGCAAGTTCATCGGTGTCATCACGCTGAGGGAACCGACGATCAAGTGCAGCAAGGAGGACATCCTCCCCCCCGGCTTTCTGATACTCAGAGGTCTCGATGTGCTCCACGGTCTCAAGTGTTTTCCCCTTCAAAAGGGTAAACAGATAGGAACCTCTTGCTTCCTTGGGCAGTTTATCCAGGGTTGCAAACTTATTGACTAACCATAGCTTCCAGCGACGATACTCCTTGTAGTCCTCGCTTTCACCGGAAAAACATCGAATGCTTCCCCCTTGGTCAGTTGAATCAGATTGCGCACTCATGGATGCTGTGCTCACAGATGTTCCTCCTGGAACTGAGTCAACTCTGCTGGTTTCTGCGGACCAGCTCCGCTACCAATATTGGTAGGGAGCTCCAAACCACAGGCCTCCTGGCCTCTCCCAAGGGTCTCCTGACCCAACCAAAAGCAGGACGCCTTTTCACCACATTGCGGACAGTGTGGCAAAAACATATATATATATAGCTTAATCACAGATAGAACATATTTATATACTTCCATATAACCATACAGAACCAAACATATATGATATACCTTATGATATGCCCAATGTCAACCTCTACAGATGACCCAAAAGCATCGAACCCCGCCTCGCAGAAAGTAGCCTTTCGTTCCAGCGACAGCTTCTGCTCTGCCTTCCCGATGCAACCGCCTGATTTCACCATGGATTTCAATGCCAGCATTCTGGAAGAATCCAGAAAATGAGCGAAACATTGGGATGAAACTCAGTTTATCATGTTTTACCCAGTGCTGATTGACTGATTAGGAATTGAGATACTCAAAGTTCATTTGTTGCTAGAAGATTCGCCTACCACCAAGCTTGGGCCAAATGGGTCAATTCGCAGCCATTCTTCCAGGTGAATGTCCCCATTTGTAGCGATGATCACAAGATTGTTGGAATCCCCGGGCTATTCACTCAGAGCATTGAGGATCAGCGACCCATTTCTAGTTGTTCATCCCTACTTTCAACTGCTTGAAGCTTCCCGTTTGATAGGTCAATATCTCCAATGGAGTACCTAATTGCAGACTTAAATTTCTGATTGAATGAAAGAGGAACTGCTTCCAATTAATTTGATGATTGACCACGTTAATATCTCGTTTTCCTAGTAGATATGGAAAATCCACCATTCATAGATGATTTACTGCGGAGACCGTTGGTTTTCCACCGAGGTATTCTCCCCGTTTGCACAGCTAGGGCTCCCCACTTCCACGTTGCCAGCAGGAGGTGTCGCCGTTCCAGTGGTAAGCCACAGTGTCCTGACAACATCTGGTTAGTGCTTCAGCCACCTGCAAATAGGAAAAAGTATCAAGCCATCATAATCATCATCCCATTTCTATGGTAAAATATAACTAATAAGTCTTACTTGAAACCAACCAAATGTCTGGTTGTCACCTGCTTGAGTGCTAACTTCAGAAGATTGGGCACCAGTTCAGTTGGGGGTCTTGAACAGGCCCAGGGGCCATCAACATCTGGCTGGGCCCTTCATTTTAGACTATTCTAAGGCTATTTATTGAGATTATGAATTGGTTGGCTTCAACCCATCCGGCATAACACCTAACTTGAGATATCAACTACAAGGTTGAGCCACCCATCCATGCTACTGGATTGCGGAACTAAAACAAGAGACCGAGGATAGTGGGATTTTCTCTAGTTACTAACCCCAAATCCCATCACTTCAGCAGGATCATAGGAATGATCCTTTTGGTCAACATCATTTAGGCAAGTCGTCCAATTTTTTGGTGTTCTTGCTTGGCACTTTGGCTCCTCGTATTCACTATTCATTGATTGAATCCGGGCTTTTGATGATGACAAACCCGTCTGGTTGGTTTCAATCCAAAATAAATGAATCGGTTGGAATCACCATCCTCCATAGGGAGGGAGAAAATATTTGAAATCACCATTTTTCCCCACCTTTCAAGTCGCGTCACCTCAGCGGACGGAAGTGACCCGTTTTAGGTCAAGACTAGTGAAAACCTGCCGTAGAAAGTGGAACAAACGGCCATCTCTCCACCCGCGTAGCAATTGGCAACGAATCCAATGTGTCACCCTTCCGTCGCACACCAAGCGGCAGTCTGGATAGCAGCCATTGATCTATGTATTCCAACTGCCAAGCAGGCCATGGGATAGCTAGGCATCCTGTGTGAAGTTTGAGGACTTGAGAATCAGGCGTGGTGAACTTGTAGGTCACAGGTTGAGACCCATGTCGCAGGCATTCCTTGAGGGTCTTGGCAAACCAACGAGCACGAAGTCGAAACGGATAATTGATTAACCCCACCAGCGGAGTGTCATCGCCATCACTCCATGTGGGATCATGAATCGGTCCAGTCCAACCTGTAGCCAATTGGAAAGCCAAATAGAGTTGGAAATGCGACACCCACCTGCATTGGTCACGCGCACCATCCAGCATAAAAAACCACCAACTCAGCAGTTTCGACACCAAGGGCTGGCCATACCACCTAGCAGCAGCTGCAGGAAATGACTGCACGGGGCGCAGTCCTGTCCATGATTCAACTGGTGGCCGGTTGACCACAAACTCAGGCTCAGGGGCATCAACCACACACTCTTCAGCCTCAGCAGCCAGAACCGCACGGCTCACAAGCAATTGCACTTGCTGAACATCAGAAGATAAAGAATGGGCAATGTGGCACGCTTGGACATGGTCATGATACAATACCCAAAACTCACTCGGCCGAGCAAAATTGGCTCGAACCGCTGATCGGTCAGCCAGGCGGTTATGAAAAAAGCACCAGTCCTCAATAGGGGAGGTACCCCCCCCCTCCTGATGAGCCAAGACTTTTGTCACCTCTACAAAACCTGGAGGAAGATCATTCACAGCCTGAAACACTGCCTGCCACAAATCTGAGTGGGGTCCATTAGGACTCGGACAAACACCAGCTAAAATGGATTGCATCCGCGTCTGCACAGAAGCACAATCTGTCCACAGCATCAGGCGCACTCCATGAAACTTGGCCGAGAGAATGGCCCGCAAAATGGCAAAGATTTCGGCACGATATGCACTCTGCAAAAGCCCTGGTAACGGACCAGTGTCAAGCACAAAACTGTCAGCACGATCATCCTGCCACCCCGCAAACACAACAGACCATGCTGCAAAGCGCTGCCCCGGAAGGTGTTGGTTGAAACAGCTTCCATCAGTGAACAAATGGACCACATCATGATGAAAAGGGCAGACAACCGCTGCAGGGACACAGAGCTGAGCAAAGTACCTCCACCACCGAGCTTGAGTCCACGGCCGCATCGACCAACCAAAACAGGTTAAAAACTCAGGCAAAGATGGAATAAGCTTAGCAGTATCCAGGGCAAGGCCAGTCCTACAAGAGTCAAAATGAGGGCACACCCAAAAACGGTGAAATCTGCTGTCTGATGAGCCACAAAACAAACAGACATCCTCAGTCACTTCTTGACAGTACTTTTTGCCGTCTTGCGTTATATGGGCGCCGTTGAGAATCTTTCTGAAAAGCGCGGCATCACATGCTGGGAGTTTGTGAAGCCACCCCCTGGTCTGGTGAGGATCACACCGATCCAGGTGTTGGAAACCTGGTCGGTGCAAGACCTGAGCGCCAACAACTCGTTGCCAAGCCAAAGCGGCTCGAAACTCAAGTTCTGCAAAAGAAGCCTCAAAGATGCAAAACTGGCCCAACTCATCAATGCAGCGACCCGTGGACGTGACATGCCAACTCAACTGATGCAGTCGTGTCAACAAGGTAAAGGTGACGCTGTTGTCGGGACAACATGACCTCCCCTCCGAACAGGAAATCATCGCAGTGCGAACTTCATCATGGTTGGCGCAGGCACGCACCAACCGTAGGGTGCTGAGAATGGCCCAGAAATGGGGGTCAGTACTGGGAACATGCACAAGACCTAGGTGGACAAAGGCATTACAGCCCGCTCCATCAGCACTCAAACCCTTCATCGCTCCAGTTCGAAGTGAATGAAACTGGGCCAATGCCACTGTGGTAGCAGCAATCGCATGTAGGCCCTTAGGCCAGGCAGCAGCATGAATGGCCCGAACCTTATCATCATATCGACAGGCTGAAAGTCTCAATTTGGGCCAAAGGACAGCCAGGGAGGCAATGCGGTCAGTTTGGACACGGTTGCAATGTTTGCGGGACATCTGGCACTGAGCACCCAAATTACGACAATCCAATTCAACTCGGAATCCTTGCTGTTTCAGCTCAGCACGGGCGGCCGAGTCAATGGTCCAAGCAAAGGTCTTGTGAGTGTCAAGCATCAAATCAACTTCATCAACAAACGCTCGCAAGTGACTGTGGACCTGCGGCAGCGCCGCCGCTTGGCATGTTAAAATCTGCCAGTCATCAACGAAACTCATTGGCTGACAAAGAGGACAAAAGTGTTCCATCCAAGCATGATAAAGAAGGTCAATGCAAATCATAGCGACACAGCTGAGCGCATCACCCTCAGGATAGCCAGTGGAGCTGCTGACAGGTTTCGACAAACAACCTCGAATGGAAAACCGACGTTCAAAGCTGGCAAGAGCTCCTGTCCATGCCTTGACAACCTCAAAAGGAAAACCCAGCCAGAGACAGCAGGCAACCACAACTTCACGCGGCAAGTGATTGAAAGCTTTCTGAATGTCTGCAATCAGGCCAGAGAGCTGGATACTTTGCTCAAAGGAAAACTCTATAGCCCACAGGATGTGTGCCCAAAGCTGGGCTGCATGGTGTCCAGGCCGACTCCCAAACAAATTGTTGGGCAGAATCCCTTCCATAGCACGAATGGCATGCCTGGCATGATGTGTGCCATAGCACCTATACACCAGACCTAGAACAGTAATTGGACGGAAGTCCGATGCTGTCTGTGGTTCCGTGGTTTTGGCAAGGGAAGTGACCCGCCCGTCGATGGTTTGTTTCGGCCATTGGCCACTCAATTCAGCAGTTTGGTAGAGTCCACAAAGGTTTTCCAAAACCGAAGCTGGCATTGCACGCAAATCACGAATCGACACTCCATCTAACCCTGCCGATGTAGTGGTCTTTTTGCGAAGGATGCAGGTCCTCAAGGTGTCAGCAGTCAATCCAGGCCAATGCAGTTGCCCCAAAGGGAGCTTGTCTTGGGCAAAACGGATAATGTTAGCCCACCGTTCAGGCGGAACATCATCATGTCGTTTCCATCTGGCGGACCAAACTTGAATAAATTCAGCAGCCAAATCATCAGTAGAACCCTTGCACAATGCTTGGGACAACTGGTCACCTGCCTGGAGGCCATCAATTGATTCAAGCCAAATGCAATCACCATCACAAAAAATGACATCCAAAACTCGCTGATTGGACAAGATTGGACGGTCCAAGCGCCAAGGAAGCGCATGCTGCAGTGTGACCGAGGAATCATCATCATTGACGGAGACAATAGTGGTTGCCAAGGGACGGCACAACAGCTCAACACCTTGCACCGGAGCAGTTTTGATGTCTTGAAAAATCACATTCGGGTTATGAGCACGGCGAAAGCGTGCATACTGGCGGGAATTCTTCGTCAACTCTTTCTCAAGCTGTCGTACCTCAAGAGCAAACGATTCAAACATGGCCTGCGCCACAGCAAAGGGTGGTGGAGAAACAGGACAAATCAAAGGAGCCTGATGGGTGGCATGAGTGCATTGGCCCCACCATGTTGGGAAATCAGGGCAAAATCCCTTGGCACGGCAGATGGATCCCCACACCAAACCAGCATGTTCATCAATGACGGTCCTACTCTGTGCATGACGCATATAGGATTGGAATCTACGTACTTGTCGGACCCACTGCGCATGACGCACCGACACTCCATGAAAGTTGGGCTGGAAATCGCCAACTCGTGCAAGTCTTGTGGGCGCTATGCGGGAGCCGGCTGACGGCTTGGTTGCCAGAGTTGCTCCCCGCCCCCGCTGGCTTTTCGGCACATGAAAGGGCAAGGCCTGAGCAGCTTGTTGTTCAACCATATGCCAAAACTTGACATACTGCGCTGTCGGGTCAGTGGTGTCAACCTGCCACCAATTGGGATCAACTCCAAAAGCTTTGGGCCAGGGAAAATCCCCCGGAACCGGCCAAATCTGCCGGGGAGGTGCAGTGGACAGCCGTTGAAAAACACCTGAAAGCACACAATGATCTGGCCAAATGTCATGGTCAAGACGGACCTCCAACAGGAGCGTGGCCAGTTCAGGGCTGACAAAGAAAAAATCTTTGCGAGTGGATCGCTTGCAGGTTTTGGAAATTGGCATGCCCCAGCGCGATTGGGCCAGCTCTTGAAGATCATGGAAACCGGCAGACCTAAGGATGTCAAACGCAGGCAAACTATCAACAGTCTCATTAAAGTCACCCGCCACATACCTCGGGCCAGTGCTGAGGTTACAAACATGACCAGCAAGATGACGCAACATCTGCTCGTTGTGGAATTTGTGCTCCGGATACAAATGTCCGTCAGGTTCACCATAAAAGGTCCCACCTGTCAGCCACACGTCATCTAACAGGGTGGTCGTCAGCAATACCCTGGAAGACCTGGAAATTGGCACAGGCCAGCTACTTGGCAGAGCTCGACTCGGATGCTTCGACAAAAGGGCTACTCCCTTCCACGTCTTACTACATCTGGCATTGGCACCCACGGGGTGTCCTGGCACAAAATACTTGAAGGCAGAGTTGGAGCAACGCAGTCCTTTGGTAAACTGCGCAACATCATGGCTCTGGAGATGGGTCTCCGAAATTGCCCAAACGTCCCCAAAGGACAACTCAGAAGACACAAAATGGGACTTACTACGCAAACCAGATGGGTTGAAACACCCCAGGACAAAGCGGCTGGAACTTGCCTCATCCTCAGCAGGCCCGGGATTGGCGGCCTCTCCTATGCGAAGCAAACCAAAGCAAAACAACAGGATGGTCAAGCATGGCATCCTGATACCCCAAAATGAACATCGTGGCGATGTCGATCGGCACACAGCCGAACCCCTAGATGAAAACTGTCTATGTGTAGGTTTGTTTGGGCCACTGGCGCTGGCAAACAACCGACAAAGAAAACTGACTGTGCAAACAATCAACAACAAAATGCTTGCCACCACGCCAAGGCCATGGCGTCATTCCATTCCCTCCTCCCTGGGTCGCTTCGACAGAAGCCCTCTGATCTGTGCCATTTGATCCTGGAACATGGCTTGAATGGTCTGGTTTTGATTTTCCAGTTGTCCATGCAACTGTTGGCTCTGGGAATGGATCTGAGTCTGCATCGCATTGAGTTGGTGCGTATGCGATGTACTATATTCGCCAAACTGGGTTTCCAAAACATTCTGCTTGTGCAACAGGCCCTGAACCTGCTGTTCCAAGGCAGTCATTCGTTCTGGGACATCATCTTCCATGGATGTACCAATCTTGGAGAGAACGGCCTCCTGGATGCGATTCTCCATTTGGAGCATGCTATCATTGTGAGTGGACACAGGTGGGGCAGAAACAGGCAACTTGCTGGTCGGCTTGTAATGTCCCCAAGGGTCATTTTTCGTCCACGGATCATCAGTTTTGGAGCTGGACGCTCCACATAGAGACAAAGTGGTCGCAGAGCCAACCAAAGAAGGTGTCACTGGTTTGGCGGTTTGATCATGTCGATTTCTGGAAATGACCACTTCACCGTGTGATGTCATCAAAATGGTTTCTTCAGGCTCGTCCACCGCATGGATCAACCACATGGTACCCCGTCCGGGTACTGGGGCAGCGGGCTGTAATGGCTTAGTAAGCCATCCTGACTGCTTGAGGGCACGAAACACAGCATGTCTATCCACCCCATAGGGGAAAGGCCCCGCCAGAAACTCATTTCTAGGCCCCTGTGGCAAAAACATGGCGTCTGGGCGCAAAACTTTGTGCAAAGACTGCGCTTGTGAAGCATGGACCCGCAGTCCACGTCGATCAGCCATGCGTGCTAATCCAATGACACCAGGATTAGTTTGCTTAAGGTGCAGGAGTTCACTGACTGACAACTTTGCCGCCCAAATGACAGAGAAATCGGTCAACACATCACGACCATCTGCCGATCTCGGCTCGCAGTAAATGGCAGAAGTTCCACTCTGCTCCAAAAGGGGCATCATCAGGGCACGAGGCACCCTCAAACACACAGCAAAAAATTCTGCTTGTGAAGCTTGCACTGGTTTGAATCCCGCCCTAAGATATTGGCGGCGCCAAACATCTAAAATGGGCTCCCTCACAGGCAAATTGTCAGGATTGTGCCAATGTGCACAGCTGCAGTCCGGTGTGTCACATTTCTTCAACTGCGGAAACACTGAAACTACATATCGTATGGGTGCCGCACAAAAGGACTCCCAATCTCCAGAAACTTCATCACGAAAGGTTGTCATTTTGATCGTGACGACATCCAACGCTTCAATTTCCACTGTGGAATGGCCAGAGACCTTGTCAACAAACCCTTTTCCTAATTGAATGAGCACTGCATCCAACAGAACTGGTTCGTTATCCACCAAACAACGGCAGGGCACTGTGATGGTCTTATGCGGGAGAGAAGTCTGAATCTGCGTTCCAGGAGCTTGAATCACAACCAGTGCCAAAGGTTCATGAGAAACCTGAGTCCCTGCCCGCAAATAGGGGTCAGCCTCAACGTGTGACATCAAAACCACCCCTGAAGCTACTGGTCCAATTTGTTGTGCCAAAATCTGAGGGATGACAGTTTGATCAGCTTTGAAAATGCCATCCAAAATCTTCAATTTGGATGGGTCAAGCTCAACCGCCTGGGGCATCTTTGTGATCTTCGAAGGAGCACCTGGTTTGGATCGCTTACCAACTGGCTTGGAACGATTTTGAGCAACAACATCCGCAAGTTCATTCGGGTGCAAGAACTGAAATCGAACGTTATTGGCAAGAGACTTCAATTGTTTCCATGGCTGTTTGTGAGAAAGTGCTTGTTGCACTTGTTCGCTTCCAATTGCACGGATGGCTTGCGCCGCACGGTTCTCAACTTCAGATTCCGGCACGCCGTGCTTGAGGAGCTCAGTAGCCAGTTCACGTGCGAGGGGGCCAGGGCCCCTCCCCCACACCACAGGACATCTACAACAAGTAGAGGTATACACCGCAGCAACGAAAGCAGCTCGAAGTTCTGTGTGCAAATCATTGAGTTCTGACACATTTTGAGGCAACGGTGTGGCAAGCACCACATGGCTCAAAAACGCAATAGCCAACGCACCGCACTTGTCATGCACCGGCAGGTGGAGATTGATGGAATGAAGCACCACATCACTCAACTCAAGTTCATCACACAAAACCTGGCACATGTCCTGCAGGTGGGTGATGGACTGTGGATTCGGATCAACCACATGCACTTGCAAAGTGTTTGTATGGATCTTGGCCCAGACAGGAATCCAATGATCATCGTGGTGAACCGCGGACACGATTTGGTGGTCTGCAAGGCGGATGTGGAAATTGGCTTGGCACCAGCGAATGCACATTTCACGGCCTACAGTATCCCAAGTCTTGTGAATCATGGGTTCAAGGAAAGCAAATCCCACTGGGGTTTCACCTTGCACAGCCTCATTGTTGTCATCAGCCAAAAGGTCAAAGATGTGGCAGCGAATTTCATCGTCAGCCATCGCAACTCCATGATCCAAAATCAACTGAATTCTTTCCTCGGCAGAGATGCAAAAATGAGCACGTCCTCCATGTCGTCCAAAACCAAAACTGATCGGCGGGACATCTGGTTCATACAGACTCAGATCCGTGCTGGTGGTTCCATGTGTGGCTCCGGCACTGGAAACTTGGGAAATCGGCGCAGCAGAAGCTGATTCAATCGAATGCAAGTCAGGCTCAGAATCAGTATCACCACAGCCCCAGATCCAGGGTCGATTGGTAATTTGGCATGTGGACAAAGTGTCCTGGAAACTTTGGCGAAAACGAGCATGCAGCTGGGCAGCCTCCTCAGACGTGGCAGGCAGCATGGTGTTCAAAAGCACGTTGTGCAGAAAAGCCATCGCAAGGGTGCCACACAAATCAGTGGAGAGGAAAAGTCTCTGCTGTCGATTGATCCAAACTTGGTGAAATCCTAAAGCTGTGCCCATCTGAGAAAGCAAAGCATTCAGAGCAGAATGATCAGCTGTCGGCAAGTCCCAGGTCATGACACGCAGGTTGGCTGAAGACGGCACAAATGCGACAGGGACCCAATGCCTATCGTTCAAAAAGCAAGCTAAGACAGTTCGTCCCTCAGAGCGTACTTCACGATGGGCACCACACCATTGAAGGACAAAGAGTCCTCGATTCCTTTCCCAACTCCCTGAGACCAACGGATCCAAAACGATTGGTTTCACAGCATAAGGATCCTTGGACAAAACGCCAGTTTCAAAACGTTGCATCAACTGATGAAGGTGAATACGGATTTCATCATCGGCCCAAACAAGGCCTTGCTTGTCCAAAATGGCCAGACGGTCTTGAACTGTGATGAATTGGTTTCTCAAGGCCCACAAGTGTTTCGGGCAATCAAGACATGGAGGTGACAATGCAAGAAACTGGTCATCTTTGAGGCACAGCAGAGGAGCCGCAGAAATCCATGACTGAGCGTCTCCACTGGCCTCAGGTGCAGGAAAACACTCACCGACATCATAGAGCCTAGGCTGTACGGCACCTGCATGCACCTGTGGAAGGCAAGGCTGAGAAATTGGTGCAGTTGGAGGTACAGTTGCAGGGTCAACCTCAGTGGCCGGAATGCCAAAACAATCCAATTGCATCTTGTCATGATCATGACTCATCTCAACCTGATCACCGGGCATTATAGGGAGTTGCCCACATTCCCATGGCAAAGCAGAATCATCATTTCGAATGGGGTTTCCGGCACGATCGGCCGCAGGTGTGCGAAACTCAGCCGTAGCATGAACCGGAATAGTTTCAATACCAGAACCCACACCCTCATCAATGACAGCATCATGCATGACAGCATCGGGCAATTTAGGGAGTAGCCCACATTCCCCTGAATTGGAGTGAGGGAGACAATCCCCACCCATTGCGTGAGCCATTCGTTGAACTGAAGCACTTGGAACCACAGAATCCCTCTCATCCCCATTGCAATCATTGGGTGGCTGTTGATTGGCACCACGTCGAATAAACAAGACTTGACCGTGACACAAGACATGGTTGTGTGCCAAAACCCCCCCTTGTGGTTCAAACACCTCCACATCACCAAGCGGTTGACATAGTGCAGCATGTGCCTCCAGGAAGTGCCGAACCGTGACACCTGGGCCAACAGTAAAAGACACTGGGGGGTGTGCATCATCAACAAAGACGACCTGGCAAGACAATGGACAAGACTGGACAATCGGCACGGATGCATCGGATGCAATTGGCGGGACCGGAGTTGGGTCAAGGTCCACTGGAACTGTTGCTGGAGCTCCAGCACGATCGGAATTGGATTCTGGAGCATCATGTCGAATGATGTAGTCCAAAACAGCTGCAAGACTCAAACTGCAGTCAGTCAGATTGTCCCATCGCTGAAGGAACAGCAATTCTGGCATGGACAAATCTTCATAAGGCTTCCAAAAGGACATCAAGGACCTAAGATTGCTGTCTGTGACTGGATCCTCGGGTGTCGGCCAAACCTGTCGACATCGCATCAAAAGCCAAGACCTGAGTGCCTGGATGTGGGCCATGGGAGAAAACCTGGACATGCCAAACTGACAACGATCAAGCTGTGCAGCTACTACTCCAAGGATCCAAGCTGCTTGCAAAGGGCTGGCTAATTGCCCAACCGCACACAAAGTGAGACGCACGTCCTCTCCGAAGTCCACCATGGGATCCATCGCGTTCAATGCTAAGGCTTCATTGGGGTGCACATGTCGTACGTGTGATTCACCTTTGACATCTGGCGCAGATCGGACAAGGAGACCAAACAGACCCTTTGTTTCAAGACGATGTCGAGACAGTGCATGAGACCTACAGTCACAAGGGCAACCCTGGAGTTGGTTTCCCCACGCATGCAAAGCACATGGTGCTTGACCCTTTGCATTAAGCAAGTGTTTGACAAAGGAACCATCCAACAGTCCAAACGCCTCAGCCTCAGTCTGCGAAAGTGACAATGCCATCTCATCACGTGGATCCCAATGACAAATGGACGGAATGACTTGGTCCACACGCACGACAGAGTCTAAAACAGGCCATGAAGACAAGTTCATATCACCAAACATGGGGTGGGACAAAATCCACCACGCACGTGCCCTACGGGACACCCATGTCTCATGTAGATGAAGATCACACTGGAAACATCTCATGCCGGTGACCTGGACAAAATGGTCAATCTGTGCCTTGACAAATGCGTTCTGAGCTGCGGGTTTCACACATTCAAGGACAAGCACTGCAATTTTCATGTAGTAAGCCATCCTCAAAACCTTAGTGAGACAAGACGATCTGGCATCAGCACTTCCTAACTCGTCACCCAGCGTGCTGAATGGTTGGCACGAGAAGCCTGCACTCATGCAAGCAGCACCTTTGGCGGCCGACCATGTTTCATAGATAACCTCCGTACTTCCCACATCGCCCAAGACGACATCACAGTTAAACTGTTTCTGGAAAAGAGAAAGCATCTTGATATTTTGGTCCACTGCTACTTTCACAAAGAAACCTGCAGCATGTGCCCCTTGTGAGAGGCCCCCGAAGCCCGAGCACACATCGATCAAGTCGTGAAGGCTATGCCAAGATGGCGAGTCATGATAGATCACACGTGTCATTGGCGTAGCAACCAAACACGGTTGAGGAAACTGTCTGATCATCTTTGCATTCAATAAGGCCAAAGAAGAATGACCCATCTCCAACAGCCCCAAAAAAGCAAAGGAAATACCAGCTGGCTCAGAAATCATGATGTGATTCTCATGGGTAATGTCGAAAATTTTGATCTTCCCCACCATACAAATTTCCTGACCAGTTGAAACAGCACCGAAATCCATGGGGAAAGAAGCCCCAGCCATGGCGAAATTGCGAAACCTACCTGCCCCTGTTCTGCTGTCCCAGCCGCACCGCTGGGAGGGAGCTTGGGCGTTCACGGCTATTTGAAATCACCAACCACTCATCTATTCACTACGCTTTTTGCTTGCTTCCAGCTTCAAAGTCCCAGTGAAAATACCCAATTCCAGTCCGGTTGATCGTAGTCGTAGAGACACAAGGAGCCACAGGAGCTGAACCTGTCACAGTTGGGGAAATCTGGAGATTGCGGGTGAAATCCACCAGGTTTTTTCTTACTGAAATTCAATTTTTTGGGGGCAGTCAATCCACAGTTTTGTTGGGCAATCCACATTTTTTGTCATGAATTCCCCATGGTTGTTGGGTTAAACTCTGAGCAGAGCCACCACTGTAGCAGCCGCAAGTATATGCCGAAACAAAGTTTTAAAGAATTTCTGTTCCATGTCCAGTGGCCCTCCGAAAATCCTGCCAGGGTCACATCTTGTTGGCCAGAGAGCGGCGGACATAAGGCGTGTAGCCTTGGGAACTGCTGAACTCGGCAGTTGGTGGCTAAGCCGCCTCCCCGAAAAATAGGAAAAAGTCATGATTATGATCCCATTTCTATGGTTGCACACAACATATCTTTAAGACCACTAGCTAGCTATGGCAGGTTATGGCCCTCCAAATTTCATGGTTGATGATTATATTTCCTTTTAAATGGCAACTCTATGCGTTTACTCCATTTCTGGGCACACCAAAGTATCACGTTGTTGATTGTGTATCCAACCAGGTACGAAATCACTTTTCTATCTTTATTTTTGGGGACCCGTTGACCAACCTGCAAGATTTCACCAACATTTGGGTCTGAAAATAGGCTCGCCTGTAATTTTGTCGGCCCGTTTTTCAGACACACCCAAGTAATTGGTTGGTTTTCTACCACAATTTTCCAGGTTTAAATGCACTACTTCTGCACAAACGCATCATCACTTCATTGTTTTTTCCCCTACTCGATCCATATTCTATGCACATTCTAATTGTACTTCCCAGTAAAATAGGGATTGGACGAACTATTGGATAACAATAATATGATCCACTATATACCCTCAATATAAGCCAAAGTACATACCCATTAAATGGGTCATACATGACCACTAAAAATGGGTATACCCACATCATAATTGATCGAATTAATCCATGTATACCCATCAAGTGGATCCATTTAAAAAGTGGCTTATATCCACTATATGGAAATGAGTCAACATTTAAGACCCAAATAAACCACAAATGGCTTAGTCATGCTTAGTCTATTTTTAGTATTAACCAATCTGAACCATGTAAGTATTGGGGCACCAATTTTGACTCATAGCCATATACTCATTCAATGGCTGGTTTAATGGGTCTGTCTGAAAATTTAGCGGAACCCCCCCAATTCCAAATGGCCAATTCTCATCATTTTCCCGAATGGCCATAACTGGGGATATTTTCAATTCTAAATGGCTAACCAAACCCCACTAACCAGTTATTAAGTGGGATCCTCCAAGTAGGGCAAAACCGCAGCATTCCGTGCTGAGGCGGCCACTGTCATGGCAACCTTTGGCCTTGGGGCTGCGATCCTCTCCACTGGTCGACAGCTTCTCACCTGGAAGCCATGGGATGACCCACGAAACCATGGGAAAAATGGTGATTGCACCAAAAATGAGGATTTCATGGGATTTATATGGATTTATAATGATTTATATGCATCTATAGATGATTTGTGATGGTTGTTTTGCTCGTTCCCATCTTTCACGTTGCCAAGATATCCACTAGTGTGGGCCATAGAGCCATGTTTGTTGATCACACACACACCAATAAAATCCCCTGGTTCTTTTGGGCAAAATCCAACGATATGCCAATCCCATGACTGTGCCAAGTGGCAATAGCGGTAGATCACCGCCTCACTCAACACCGGTGCCACTGGCGTGCACATCTTCTCGGCCTAGCTCCGAACTAGCCATGGGCATTTTAAATGGGAAAGTCATCTACAAATGGGGCCCATTGCCATGTGTGATTACCAAAGGATAGATTCTATCGCTTGCGAACTAGGGGGCTGCGATACCAGAACGATTCTCTCACACAATTTCAGCCAAGTCATTGAACAGCTCATCATAAAAACTTGAGCTTCAAGTTCCAGCCAAAGTCACATCCGCCCATGAACACACCCAAATACTCTGAGTCTGTGAGAGTGCGCCCTGTCGCCAAAGTAGCACCAGTTGATTCATATTCCTTCTTGTGATTTATGGCTTCACAACACGTTCCATCCAAATCATTTCCTGCCTACGAATACCACCATCATTCAAATTCTTGACCTATATCTCACCCATTCAAATGTCCATCGAAAGATCATATCCCATGATACATCCCCTATAGTGTCAACCCTGGATTAATAACCTCCTAGGCTATTTCATTGGGAGGCACCTTTTAAGTATCAGATTATCACTATTTGGGGAGTACCCGCTAATCAATAGACCATTGACCATGGTTTCCCAAATAATGATTGGACACTATTGATCGGGGTATTCCCTAATAGATCATGGTTTCCCATACCTATTGGGGAAGATCCCCTTATTGACATTCTCTCCCATGATTTCCCATACCCCCCATTTAGAACGCCTCGCAAAGGACATCTTTGTAGGTGGCCACCAAGGCTTGTTCCTTGTGTCCCTGACAATCGCCTCGCCATGCGGTTGGTGCACCACACCCAGATCGTTGAGAAGGCCACAAGTCGCTGGAAAGAAGGCAAAAACCATGATGTGAGCGTTGATATATGCTGATATCATGTTCATATCTGGATTTAAAAGAGAATATTGGATTGCTGCATCACGTGGAAAATGCATGTGGGTAACATTGGGTAACATGCTTTGGAATCTTGCAGGGTCTCACAACCTTCTCTGTCAACAGGATGTGAACAGCAGGGTGCCATTGGGTTTGTCTTGGCCCTGCTCCGATTTACCCCCCAAAATTGGTATAGGGCTCACTGCTCGAAAGGAAAACTGATCACCAAGAGCAAGAAACCTGCAAATCGTGCAGCAGCTTAGCCCAGCGTAGCCCCTCCCCACTGGGCGCTCAACTTCCATATTCGAAGCACTTGTTCAGCTTGTTCCAATGCTGGGCGACACGAAGGCGCATCACAATAGATATGTTGAATCACCGATGAAATAATCCCTTCATTCATATTAAACATCCTCAGAAACCATGATTCTTCTAGGTGATTTACATATATTTGGGACCATGCGGGCTGTTCAAAAGGAATGGGGAATCGGATTGTGCCTCAACTCTCCAAACCATCAATGCTCAATGGTTCACCGGCCGAGATACGTAGGAGATCTTATCAGGAGACTCCCAGTCATAGAGGCACCAGGAGTCACAATGGGCATACCTCAGCCACATTGTGGTGTGCGATATCCACAGGTATTTCTGGATGATATCACCATCTCTGTTTCTACTACATCCAGAAATAGCAAATCGTTTTTCTTCAGCAGTTCCACTCCTTCGTGCATCAGATGAGCATTTTTGAAACAGTTCATTTTTCTTCTTGGATTTCTCGTCGGTCAAATTTAATTCTAGTGGCAAGATCCAGTACATTCATGTAAATTTCCATTTTTCACTGAGACTTTCCCAATTTTTCGTCAAATTCCTTTCCTCCCCGTTGCCGGGTCACATGCCATTGGCCAACGCACGGTGCACGAAGCCATCGGTGGCGCCATCGCAGCTCTTGGCGTTCACCGAACGGTCCACGAAGTTCGTCGTCGTCACTTCTGGGCGGATGAGCCATGGAAGTAATACCCTCTGGTAGTGCGGATTTAATAAGATTTAATGGGAGAATACTGGGATAATTTTACCTCCTCAAAGATCATCATAGAGCCCTTTTCCCAAAGGGATTAACTAATTCTTCAATTAATTGAATAAATTCGTGATTTGATCAATTAAACGCATATGCAAATAATGGATCAATCGCATTTTTTTCACCGTATACCGTATCCCAGTATTTCACAATATATCCCACTTGATCATCTCACTGCTTCGGAACTGGAGATAAACTATAAACTGGGACAACATGGGATATAATGTGGCAAACCCAATACATAATGTGTATGTATATATATATATATACACATTATATGTATATATAAATATGTAAAACATATATTATGTATATATATATATATATTATGTGTATATATATATATATTATGTGTATATATATATATGATATGTGCACATAATGTACATATATATATATAATATACATCAAATACAGAATGTATAGGATCTATACAGGATAGAATAGAATCATAATCTATCGATATATATATATATATTGAAGCAAACACATACGAGTAAAGCACCTTTACCCAGGGTAATGGCAATACAACGGCAGAAAGTTTGGATGAATCTGGATAGAAGCGCCCACCAGTAAAGGTATAACCGCACATCAAATTTTAAACAAGGGGAGTATCATCAGCAACGACGTGTCAACACTGGCGTTGCCCTTAAAATTCAACGGCTGGAACCACGAAAAGACTGAGAACGAATGCAACTATGTGAGAAGACCATGGTTCTCAGGGTCCCATTCTTGTGGTTCGTGCCCAGATGGGGTCAACCCACCGTCATCTGGTAACCACCTTCTTATTTTGGGTTGAACTTGGGAGGGTAGAGGGTAGCGGGCATGCTGTGCTATTGGAAGATGTCATGACACATCCAGAAAGTATGAAACATCCAAGCTTTGGCACACAAACGCTAGCTACATGGTCAAACCTCATGCTATGTCCCCTTCAACATGTTGATTTACAACCCTCATTAACCATAGATATATCATATCACCACCATAAATCCTAGTTCTGTTGTGGTTTCCCTTTGAAATTTCACCAAAATCACTGGCCACATCCTCAAAGTGCCAAGGCTCTACAGTAGTCACGGGTGACTTCATCGGTCAAGATGGCCACTTGTGGACGGCACGTCTCGGAGGGGCCAAGGTTAAAATGCTGGGGGGAAAGGTGTTCAATGGTGGGAAATCCACCCCAAGAAACATATGAAACATATGAAACATATGAATGTGGAGATCATCGACCTACATTTGAGACCACCAATCTGTTGAGATGGTTCAAGTGGACTTAACATAAGTCTGGGGTGACACTTTGGCACACAAAAATAGCGGGTTGTTCATCCCCAACAATTATTGCCTCTGGATCAAAACCTATGACTTCCATCTGAATGCGGGGATTTGCATCCAGAAGCACCAACTTTTTTTGATGTGAAGTCCAAGTACAAAAAATGTCGGCGTTGACTCACCAGATTTGAATAGCTCCAGCCATGTGAATTCCTCTGAAAATGGGGCACCCTGAAAACCAGTGGTTCGTCATCATTTTTCCCACATTGCCATGCATACCTTTACATATATATATATATATATTTAGGGATTAGGGTAAATCCACCATTTTCAGACCCAAATCATCTCTTTGGGTCACCAGGGCCCTTTCCAAGCCAAGCGACTGTGGTTGTGGTGGTGGTGCTGGTAGTGGTGGTCGACTGTGCAGAGGGACAGGTTGTGGTTGATCAATGGCTGGATTTCAAAGGAACTGCAGGAAAATGTGGCTTTCACCAATAAATATGGGGAGTTCCTATCAAATTGTCCCACTAATTTTCTGCGAGTGGAATAACCTGAGCCCCAAAGAGATTTCTGAATGTAAGGCATCATCAACGTATTTTTAAAGATGGAACATGGGACAATAGTTGAAATCAGCAATCAAATGATGAATTTGGACTCATAACTATCGTGGGACAGAATGCGAAATTCTGTCCACTTTGGAGTGGCGAATCCACCCTGAACATTGAAGCTGTGCTCGTTTTTGTCTCTCTTTCAGGGTGCTCACACAAGCTAGTCGCGAGCTATTCAGAAAGTCTCGAAAGGAAAGGGCCTACCGGGTATACCCCGGACATCTAATTCGGAATCCCCCTGGCCATTTCATATAATTTTCAATCGTAAAATCATCTGCCAAACCCCATTGGCCCCCAGAACAAAGCGGCGATTATCCTCTGACATGTCAGTTCAACGGAGAATACAGTTGGCTAATACTCCCAGTATAGCAATTCCCCACAAGATACAGGACACTAGTTAACCCAATACAAAAACTGAAAGGCAAATTGAACCTTTGCTGAATTGTTTAAAGTTTAGGGGGTTAGACTATAATGGTTAAGTCCCCATTACAGTTGAAAGGTCCTCATTCATCTCCCATTTTTGCAGCTTGAAAAACACATCCCAGCCCAGCGATCTGCCCCCACGACCCCATGACGCACCGTGATGGTGCTGGTGGTCGTTGTGGTACTGGTGGTCTCAGATGCGGAGGGAGTCAGCCATTGAAGACCCTGATTCACCTATTGTTACAAGGAATGATAATGGGATGATAATGGGATGATAATGGGATGATGTGGGTATAAAGTGGGTATAAGGTGGGCATAAGGTTGGCCAAAGATGGGCATAAGATGGATAAAATATGAGTTGTATTATTATTGTTATTATTGTTATTATTACTATCATTATTATTATTATTACTATTGTTATTCTTCTTCTTATTATTATTATCATTAATACTATCATTATTTTTGTTATTATTATCATTATTACTATTACCATGGGTATGATATGTATGGTGCAGGAAGTTATTCTATGCCCACACCAATGTAGGTAGTGACACGTCTAAACATCACCCATTGATGGATGATAATCTTCTAGGGCCCCTTTCTTGGATTATTTTGATTCCATGAGGGTCATCAGGTGGTTAAACATTTGCATCCCCACTTTTGCTTCTTCAAAACCAATCTTTGGCGGATAACATCCATGATAATCAGATCAAAACATAAGAAGTTGTTGGTTTCTGATTTCTGGGTGGTTACACCCAACAACGCCCCCTCAATATCCCATGAGATCACTTGTGGTTGTCCAGCAGCTGTCGTTGTCGTGATGGTTGTCGTGCTTGTCGTGGTGGACGTGGTGGTTGTAGACTGGGCAGGGCCAGTGGGATCATGGCAAAAATGGGAGAGTTAACCAGCAAACAATGGAGATTCATGGGGTTTACCAACCAATATGATGGCAAAATGGTGGTTTAACCACTATACTAACCATTATTCTGTTGGTTTACCAACAAACACGGTATTTCTCTTGTGCACTTCCATGAATGGTGGTTTCAACAAACGTCAAAAAGTGAGCCAAAGGAAGCATGGATCACCGAAGCGAAATGAGGCACTGGAGTTGGAATATGGGGTTGTCGCACACATTCAAACCCCAATATTCACAAGATCCCATGGCTTGTCAATCATTTCCCCCTTCAAATTGGTATACCCAGATTCCCAAATTAACATGGACCATGCCATGAGTTGTGGGTCTGGAAGACGAGTTTCTACTAAAATAACAATTGGCGATTTTCAGGGTCGTGCTTAGCCATACTAATTGGAGGGATGGTACATTACATTCCCATTTCCAATATGGCTATGGCTCAAAATTATAGTACCAAAAATGGTCATTTTTAATGGTAGATGAACATAAACCAACCAATTATAGGGTGAATAATTTTGAGCCATACCCATATCAATATCCCATGGTCAACAGTTTCCCAGAGTTTCCACCATTCAAATTGGCCCTCCGAGGTGCTGTGAAGGTGGTGGTGGTTGTCGTGCTGGTGGATGTGGTGGTGGTGCTGGTACTTGTACTGGTCACCTGCGAGCCATTGGTCCAATCTATTTCTATTGGATCTGATGAAATCCAAATAGGTCCAGATGATCTATCATCATTTTTGCCTATGAAAATGGCTATTTGATGCTATCCGTATCCCCTTTTCAGACAAACCCATGGAGGTTTCCTAAGTCATCGGGGTTACCCTCAGCCATAATCCATTTGTTCAAGAAGATTCTCCATAAACCATCCAGCTATATCAGCTATTGGGCTATCACCATGACTGATTAGACATTCAGCCCATCCGCACCGTTGAGGTGGTCGTGGTGGTGGTCGTTGTGGACGTCACCGTGCTGGTGGATGTGGTGGTGGTGGACTCAGCCATCGGGCTCAGCCATCGTGCCATGAGTGAACGGGGGAAAAACCAGGGTTCGAACCATAGAACTTTGGATGAATCAACAGGGTCTTCAACATATTCTAATCTGGTGTTAAGTGTGAAAAAAGACATGGATAACATTGAAAGCATGAATTGACGAATTAGATTGAGAGCCACCATGGGATAACATGAATTCATTCAATAGATTCAAGTAGTCAATCATGGATCAAAGAATTGGACTGGTACTCAGAACTAAATTAATCCAACCAATCAATCAAATATGTGCTAAATAATGGTATAACATGTTAATCAATTGGATTCAACTAGTAGATGTTGACCTACTGGATGAATAAATTGTTTAATGACGTAAACCCAATACTTGTGCGTATCTTTCCCACTTGATTATATATATATATATATATGTTTACACATAGTGCCAATTGATCCCAAATGAAAGAAGCACATACAACCAGCAGGGGTGAAACCAATGCGATAAAGCATCCCCAATTGGGGTCAATGCAGACAGATGATCATGAATCCTTTGACGGTTAGTTACTGGCATGGTTCTTGGCATTGGGTCCACTGCATTAGACAATGGTGACCATCCTGACGGGAAGAAATAATCATAACTCAGATTTGGTTTCAACTGTTTCAGATTTGATTTAAGCACACAAATTGTTACAGAACTGTTGAGAATGGCTTATCATTGTGGATTTTCAAAATCCGTCAGAACATGAACTCCCCATGAACTGGAAAAACACCCAGCAAGTGGCGACTCAAACTCCACAAAAAACCAGCCTGGAGATGGAACATCGACTTGAAGATTTTCCAGCCCACCAGATTAGATTACCGGATATACATCCCGATTCTTACCGTTTTATACTTCATTAAAACCATAGTCATAGATGTTTTGCCCGTATTTCCAAACAGAAACTCGTTGTCATTGACTTAGAAAGGTACTTCATGTATTTCCCAAACTGGAATTATCATTTCCTGTATTCCCTTCATTTTTTCCAGAGAAATCTAGTTTCTGCTTTCCCAAGACTTACACAGGGCAACCACTGAGCCCTCCGGACTGTGGTGGTTGTTGTGCTGGTGGTGGTTGTGGATGTGGTGGTCACGGTGGTGGTGGTGAAGGTGGACTGCGGCGCTGCAAAGCTGGAGATCTCAACGAGAAATATGGGATGTTCACCCAGCGGATGTATTGATATCTCGATATCCAGTTGGGATCATATGATCATCATCGTTCGCAGCATTAATATACTTGGTGTACAAGGGGGTATAAAAATGGCAACAATTCCATGGGTGTCATCAAGAAAAGCAAAATTATTTCCATTTGAGACTGCGTGCTCACCAGTTCGTTTCTTTGATCAACTGGACAAACAGCGGGAGCTGCCGCAAGCACTTCTTCGCCGAATGGAAAGCATGGTGTATATTAGGTGAACATGGCATAGCAAACAACAGGAAAAACTGCAGGGACAGAAACAAGACCGACCTGTAGCACGAGTGGTTCCCAAGAGGCAGGAGCGAGCTCCAGACAAACTGAACCAGAACGGACAGGGGATGAGAGGAGACAGAACGATGTATAGAAAAAAAAAAGAAGAGGGTATATATTTCCATAGCTATCAAAAGGGGCAGAGATTACATAGCCTTACCAGTCACCAGGCCCCAGCAATCAAGAAAAAAAATGAAAAAACAATATCCCAACCATGATGGACTCATCCCAAGTCACCCCAGCCCACAGCCCCAGCCCACGGCCCCACCGTGGAGGTCGTTGTGGTGGTGGTGGAAGTCACAGTGGTGGTCACCGTGGTGGTGGTGCTGGTAGTCTGGGCGGGCTGCCATGGAAAGGTGCACGCACCGGGCAGCAAAAAAAATACCGTTTTTATATGTTTTTATGGTATCAGTATATTAAATGGTGGTTCACCAATTTAAACGGTGCTTGAATTTTGGAAATTCAATCATTGATCTTTGGGAATCCAGACAATAATCTTTGGAAAAAAATCTTGAACAACTTCAGATCTTTGGTCAAGAATAGTGAGATGGCTATGGCTATGGATCAAAAGGCCGGTTCCTCCTCACACGGTACTACAGGTTTTGACTCATCCCTAGATCAGGGAATTGCAAAGCCCAGTTTCGGTCTCCGGTTTTCACTTGCAAACATGTCCAAACATGTCTACAGGGGATCTACTAACCTTGGCTGTCAACTGCTAACCTTGGCATCCCCAGCTGAGAACTGCTGAGTTACGGACTGTGGATGTTGTGGTGGTGGTTGTGGATGTCACCGTGCTGGTGGTGGTCGTGGTTGTGCTTGTAGTCTGCAGGATGGATGATATGCTCCAGCTTGGAAGTCTCAATGATTTTCCATCTGAACCACAATTTTTTCCGAGATTTCAAGGGCTTTTCAAGGGTTTCTCCCGCATTTTTGTGGGTCAAACATGGTCAAACTTTTCAATTTTGTCATGGCGATCGCTTGAGTTTCCACTAGAAAACGAGGTTGGCGAATCGGCAGCTGATCCTAGGGAGTCTCATAGGGCACCTGACCATTCCGGACCTACAGTAGAATTCCTCAAACAAATTGTTCTGGGGGAAATGAACAGGCTACTTGAGATCCGGGATCCCAGGTAAGGATATCCCTTATGCAGGTGCGCAAGTATCGGTTGTGCATGGGATACCAGGAAATACGGATGGAAATTGAGGCACCTAAGCATGATTCTCAAAGACATAGCTGGGCAAACTTCGGTCGGGGTAAATTTTATCTTTTGTTGACGATGAGCTTCGTGCTGTTCCTGCTGCCTCTCCCTATTGCCTTTAAGGATCCCCAGCTCCGGTGAGATTCCTGAGGTTTCTGGATCAAATCCTTCAAATCCTAAAAGATCGACAAGTCAATCTGTGGTACCCCAGGTCTTCAATGGCTTGACCCCCAAATGTCTGCCCCATAGAGCACCGTGGTCGTGATGGTGGTGGTGGTGATCGTAGAGGTGGTGGTGAAGGTCGTCGTGGTGGTGGTGGACTTGGCGCTCGAGCAGTGGCTGCAGCCAGGTGAAACGGTGGAAAAAAGATGTCCCCAAACATATATATATATATATATATTGTGAATGTTCAACATTTCCATGTGCAGTTGTTCACCATTCCTCTTGCGGTTCCATCCAGCAGGTCAACAGAGAACATACATGTGTCCCGCAGACTCTGNTGTGAATGTTCAACATTTCCATGTGCAGTTGTTCACCATTCCTCTTGCGGTTCCATCCAGCAGGTCAACAGAGAACATACATGTGTCCCGCAGACTCTGTGGGCTGAGGCCAGCCCTGGGTGGATGTAAGGGAGGGATCAGAGTTGAGCCATTCTGTGCCTTTGCCGTGGACGGCATCATATCCAGCTTGTGCTTTTGGATCTCGAAGTGCGGACACTTCAGTGGCGATATCGTGGTGAAAACAGCGTTGTGCCATCCAGCTGTTGGGAACAGGTGCTTGTGAATTCCAACCACTACCAATTGTGATCCCAATCACANTCAGTGGCGATATCGTGGTGAAAACAGCGTTGTGCCATCCAGCTGTTGGGAACAGGTGCTTGTGAATTCCAACCACTACCAATTGTGATCCCAATCACAATATATATATATATATAAATATATATATATATATAAATATATATATATATACACATATATGGGGGTATCTCCAAATCATCCATTTTCATAGGATTCCCCATTATAAACCATCCAGCTATTGGGGTATTCCTATTTTAGGAAACCTCTACATGATATGCTTGATGTAAATATGGTCAAAGGCCTTGTGAATTCCAATCAACCAGTATCGATGTTTCACCCTGAGATTGCACACATAATCATGGGGTTGATCGATTCCATGCGGGTAGGAGTGGGATTGTTTTTGTTACTCAACAGGTAGGAGTTGGATTGTTTTTGTTACTCAACACCTATAGTTGGGATATAACCCAAAAAACTAAGGTGAAATCTATCCACATGTACTGCAACTGGAAACAGATCTCACCACCTATGAATGATGGATTTTTACTGAACATCTGGAGGTTTCCAATCCCCCAAAACAACCATGGTCTTACCATGGGACCCCCAGCCATGAAAGGACACCCCGGAATCTGAGATTCCAGACAGTGATGGTGCTGGTGGTACTGGTAGATGTGGTCGATGTGCTGGTGCTGGTGGTCGTTGAGGTCGTGGTGGTGAACTGCGGCCAAGTGCGGCTGCTGGTTTGGGACAGGGGGATATTTCACCAACAAAACATTGGAAAATCACCAGCAAATTATCGGATTTCACCAGGAAAAAGTGGGTCAGCAAAAGAAAATAGGGAAATCACAGGCATATTCTGGGATCTTATCAGCTAAACACATGAATTCAAAGCAGCAAACATGGGTATGTCGCCGCTAAAAGGGGAGGATTTAGCCAGAAAAGGTGTTGATTGTTGTCAACCAACAAACTAGCACGTCTTGGCCAGGAAGACATAGGAGTGAAGAAGCCCGAAGTGGAATTGAACCAACAAACATGCGGATAAAAAGAGCAAACATTGAGATATAATGTGCAACGATATTGAAACTGCAAACCTGGACACTTGATCAACAAGTGGACATTTGCCGGTTGCTCAACCAGTAAACATTGACTACATGCCAGAAATAGTTGTCGTTGTCGTTGATGTAGTGGCTGGATTTCATCCCTATCAAATCACTGGAGTCCACGCCTCACAGGCTTGTGCACGTCGAGCGATCGCGTCCTTTTGCTCTGGGTGGTTTTTGCAGCCTGAAAACACCGCTGGGATGAAAGCAGCACATGAGATGGGGATTTTGGTCCCGATGTAGTGGGCCTCAAGACTGTGGGTATACCATCTGCAGACCAAAAGCTTCTGAAATACACTGAAAACTGTGCAAGCATGCCAAAAATGTGCGAAAAAGAAGAATGGAGTTTTCGGTTTTTCATTCTATTATGATATGGGTCAAGTCATTAGCTGGTCGCTTTTGGGATCTAAAACAGTCCAATTTTGGAGTCCAATAATTTTGAACTGTGTCAACCCTTCCACTTTGGACTGGAAAGCATCAGCCTATCACTGAAGATAGCATATCTAAAGGGCCTCAAAGTGCACCATATGATTGAAAAGGTTGTTTGCAACGCGTGGTCGAAGAGGATTAATTGTCTAAGTCCAGGGGTATCATGTGCCAATCTTTTTTCTGGTCACATTTGCAACAAGGAACGGAATAGATGCACCTCTACTATGTCCTTTTCCACACATTTGCTTGATTTTTGGGATTTAGTCTCAACCAAGGATTATCTCAACCACTCATCTGTTTGGTCTTTGGGGTGTTTCGCCCAAGCACCATTGCTATCCCATTTTGCCCATTTTGCACCTCCCTTCTTCCAGCATGAATTGTAGATGTCCCAGGCGTAGGAGACGGTATCCTGGAGGCTTGCTGGGATTCCAAAGAACCGATTCCCAGAGGAAAATCCAGCATTGATACAGGAACATCACCAACAAACACATTCAGGTCATTGGATTAAATTCATCATAATCATCATATACTGATCATATATCAATCCATTTTGAGGTTTCCTGAAATGGGGGTATCCCAAATCATTTATTTTCAGAGGATTTCCAATCAATGGAACCTCCCCATATATGAATCTATAATCTTGAGCGTCTCTGATCAATGGTTTGTATCCTGAGGAGCTTCCAGAATCTAGCACGGCTGGCTAGAAAATCCTGAAAGAAATGGATCTCGTATGGTACAAGGTGCCAACTACACATGAACATGCCTCATAATCTATCCATTCCACCATTTATTTTAGGTAAATCCACCAATGGGATGCCCTTCGGCCGAGCCACTGGTGCATCATAATCGAAGAGGCACCAAGCACCGCAATGAGAGAACCTGAGTCGTCACCGGAGATTTTTTTCAGCGGAAACCATGGTGACATGGTGTGTAAAAACATCCTGAAATGTAGGGTAGACACCCTGAGAGTACACACCTTGTAACTGTCCAAAAGTCATGCAATTCTGGGAATTCTGGGATGCTTGGTGCTGCATATTCTCACACGAAGATATGAATGTCAATTGGGATCATCATGCTACATAGGGATGAAAGTAGAATCACTTTCACCATCAACAACAAATGGGGGATTGACAGCGACCATTGTGAATTCATTCAGAAAAAATGCAACCAGAACCAGCAAAGATTATAATTGGAACGTATGCAAGTGGTTTTAGCAACAAACAAAGGGGAGTCGACCAACAACAATACGATGGGTGTCTGAAAATGTGGAGTGAACACCAACTGTAGCAATTTGTTCACAGGCATAGTGATGATTACCCCGGTTTTTTTGGGGTTGTCCTAGTTTCAGACAAACCCATCTTCGGACGTCCACGTGCCCTGGGAATGCAGCGCTGGAGCGCCAAGGGACATGTGATTCGCCAAGGACTTTCGGACCTGCGGCGTGTCACTGTCCTGGCGGTCGGAAAGTCTGTGTGGATAGGGGGAGCCCGTCAATCCTGCAAGAACATCTATAGACCATCTAATTTACCACCCAAAATTAGGGGGACCATCCTCCAAAATATGTCAACTCTTGAATTTACCACCAAATATTGGCATCTTACCGCAATTTGTCAGTACTTTTTGCATGTAGGGTACTTTGAGGGTCAACGTATACTAGAACGGGTTGGGTCTGGCAACTTGGAAAGATCGCCACTGATCATTCTGGAGCTGACCAATGATGGAAAAACTTGAAAACGGCCGAGATTCCAGCACAATCATCTGGAGTTGATAAATCATGTTCCTACTGGGGGCGGTCCAAGTTCACATTATATTTCAGAGGTTCTAAGACTACACGGCTCTGGCTCAAACATATGGTGCCAAAAGACCCGCTTTCTGGACTGATCATTTCTAGGAGGCTGATAATTTCTCGGACGTTGGAGTTTTCAGGTAAGGGCACTTCGACCTGTTGGAGTCTCAAAGGGTGAATGCCCTCTTCAACCAACGTCCATTTTGGAACTTCGACACTGAGATGGTCAAATATGTTCGGCAGCTGACAAGCACGAATTGCTGATGGCTCCATGCAACATCATGTAGCACCACTGCTGCTGATGGTCCATGGGAAGAGTCTGTAGCCATCAACCAGATTCTTAGTGCCTCCTTCTTCTTGGTTCATATCTCCGCTACAAATTGTTATTTCCAAGCTATTACTGTCAAGACATGAACACGGTGTGTGGGTCATAGTCATCCCGCCATCATGGGTATTTCACCCCCTGTTAATTGTGGTATGACCATCTCCCACTATGGGTAAATCTAATCCATCTGTTGACCATGGCACCTTTATACCCATATCTCAAGGTTTACTCACAGGGGAAGCATCCCCGAAAAACTGAACAGTGCTGAAAACCCACTGTCATTTCATTCGAATGGTTTGTTAAGAAGGATTTCCAGCTCATGGATGATGATAACCGACCATCATTTAACCATCATTGATCGATTATATACCCATGTTGACGGGTGGCACTCATAAAAATGATGGTTGCAATGGAACATTCACCATTTACTTCGATGATGTTCCCATTGAAACCTATATCTATAGGGGATTTTATTCATTGCCACGTTTGAGCGGTGGGAAAATGCCATTTCCCGTCTGGCTTTTGAACACTGCTAGTCTCAACAAGCCAAGGGCACATCGCAGCCCTTGGTATCGGGACTGTGATCTTGTCCATTCTTGCCCACCACACCACCTGGGTGACGGACAGGAGGTATCTGGGATGGTCATCCCATCATGGGATTTCTGTGAAAAATGGCTAGTTCCTTGGAGCTGTACGTCCCTTCATTGAAATTGACCTTCAAATCCCTTTGCTGAAAGATTTCACCCACCATTTCTTTGGAAAAGGATGGTCCATCCGTTCGTTTGATATGTTCTGCAACCAATTTGTTGTCTCCAACAATTGGAGACCTCTAAATAAGCAAACTTGTAGTGAAGGCCTATGTTCGGAGCGGGAAACCATTGGGTTTTGGGCCTGTTTTGGACACACTGAGCATCAAAAACGAAGTGGTTCTGCCCACTTTGACCCATCATTGGACTTACAGATCATTGCCAAATCCATCCGCAATTGAGCGCTAGAATACAGTATCCCACTCTTGTTACTTGAAAACCATCGACATTTTTGAAGGTGTCCATCTCAGAAGAATCTATTGATCATGTGGGGTATGCCAAGAACTCCAAAACACCCCCAAACAACCAGAAAGTCAATGATATTGAATCAAAATTCTAAATCCGCCTGAACACCTACCTGAAGATGATGCTCATTTTCTAATTAAAAAACAATATCCACCACATTTCAAACTGATTCATCCCAACTTCACAGATTCCCACGGGATCCCCAGCAGTAGCGCAAGATGATGTTCTCGGTGAGCTCCGGCACAAAGGGATGGCAGAGCTCGGCCTGGGGTCAGTGTGGGTCTGGTGATAGGGTTAGATTTGGGTAGATGTATCAGAATATCCAACAAGAATATGGGTTTTAACTTTAAACATTGGAAACTGCTAAAAATGGTAGTGGTTGGTAAGCTCATCATGAGAATGGTAAAAATCATAGAGTAAAACTATTGCAACTAATATTCCAAATGGATCCACATCTTTTTTATCGGGGTATACAGCCTTCCAAGTGAGATCTTGTTAATGCAAAATACAGACTCGTGAAAAGCACTTGTCTGAAAACAATCGTGGAGGGTTAGGTGTGCTAAACCAAATGGGATCAACATGTGCTGTAAGGATGGGTGTAGAACCACAGGGAACATCTAGTTGAGACCCCATCACTGGATTCGGATGTATTTGGTGCATTTGGTGTATGTACAGTCTTGACCCTCCGGTAATCAAACATGGCAACAAACAATTCACCATTTATAGATGAGGTTTCCTTTGCAGTGCCCATTCATGTTTTCATTGCAATGTTTGAGTACCGGAGGATATGCAGGGCTTATTGAAACCTGAGTTCCTCCGTGTTCTCCCAGACCCAAAACCAGCCATGCACCTCTTTTCCACAGAGCGTGCTCTTGTGATTCCTCAGTAGGCAGCTTCAATCTGTGGATCCCAAATAGATAGCTATGAAATCCCTACTTAGAGTCTGGAAACCCTATCATGTTTCACAAACAAATACAACCACGACGATACCTTTTGGGCCTACCCTTCTGGTCATGTCCTTTTCGGAATCACACCATCCCCATTGGCCAAGCTTTGACCTTATCCAGCACTCCCCCAGCTTACCCAATAAGGCCGAATAAGGCCCATTGGCTCTGAGCAATGTCCATATGGGCCTATGGGATGACATGTTTTCCCGGATGGTCAAAACCACGCTTCACTGAGGCTTGCTATAGCCAATATGCCAAATATGTTAGGAATTCCAAGTGGGAAATGCATATCATAGGCGCAATGGCTCATCCCCAGTGACATCACCTTCTACTCCCACTTGTTTGTGTTCCAAATATCTGTGATGGGATTATTGTTGTTATTGGTTGTATAACTAATTGTATATATTCTCGATAGATGATTTCCCCTTTCTTAGAATTTCTATATCCTATAAATGATGGATTAAGATCATCTATGAGTTTTAGTTAAACTATCTATATGTGTGGTTTTCTCTCTTTTCTAGTTACATAATAGTGGATTACCCCCAAATATTTCTTCTGTTCCACTTTAGCTATAGGGGTGATATCCCAACCTTTTTTTTGTAACCCCATAAACCATGGAAACATATGCCACATATTGCGGGTGTTCGTTGCCGATCCCATCCAAGTGTCTTCACTGTCTCCAGGGCCTCTGGGTGCTCCTTGGCACAGGAGCCATCTCCTGGCCGGGCAACGATGAAAAACTTCATCCCCTGGATTGACCATCAAGCTTCCAGCTTCCAAAACAAGATGAATTGGATTGGAGTCCACGGAGCCATCTAATATAGCTGACTTCTACGAATTCACTGACCGGAAGATAGCTGAAACTTGCGGCCATTTGGGGATGACTCCCCGCAATCTAAGCATCATTCCAGTGACGTCACGACGGGAGCTGGGTGTGGGCTGCAATGGATAGCAAACATCCCACATCCTCCATCTCTCTCATGGTTTTCTAAACCGTTGGATGCAATGGGGTGTTCCCACAATTGTTCAGACAAACCCATATCCCACCACATGAAATGCGGGTGGTAAATAGGTATCCCTATTATGCTTTATGATAATAAAATCAACCAGGTAGTATAACCCATAATCCAGTACCCATCTCGCCCACCTAAAAAAGAAAAGATGAAACAAGATGTCACCGAGCCACTCTGTTCCACATAGCACTTCCGGTCCGCATCGTATTTGAACTCGACTGCATCCGGATTCTCAAAGTCCCAGACGCAGACATCGCCGCAGGCTGAGAACCTTGACGTTTTTGAAGCGAGGGGCAGTTCATCCGCAAAAATGACAAGATTTCAGTGAGACAAATGGAATATGATGGGAATAGGTAACCACCAAAGAATCTTCAGAAATGTTGAGAGTAGCCAAGAAAAATCAGTATGGTCAATATCCCAAGAAAAGGTGATTCCATGGTGAAATGGCCGATTCTCACCAAATTCGTAGAGACGTGCTGGCGTATTCATCCGACCAAGACTCTCCAAAGGTCAATGAACTGCGAACACAAAAAAGAGCAGGATGTGTTCGGGAAAATCTTCTGACAGCTAAATGGATTGGTTTGATGGGAACTTACATGAAACCATGTAACTTTCCCCATGAATATAGAGGCTGTCTGTTTTTTGTGCCTTTCAACCAATTCTGACCCGGACCCTTGTCTTCGGGATGCCCGCTTTCCTCCAGGATAAATTGATATTACAGCTGCCCCCGTTGCAGCCCATGCCGTTTCTTTTGCGAGGTATGTACTGTACACAAACGGAATCTTAAGCATCAGTAGCATGATATTGTACACAAAAGCATATTGCATATATCCATTGGGTTTTAAACCACAATTGGATGAATCATTGTCCAATTCTCCTCATAGATTATATCCCCATAATCCACATTATACCCATTTTAATCCAATTCTACCACAACACAACTCACATATGTAACATTACAATCTCGATATAATCTCAATATAGTCTCAGTATAATCTCATTAATCATGGTCCTATTGTATTCCCATAAGATTCCCACTCTTTATGGGATTAGCGTAGAAATAGGGAATATCACGCAACGATATCCTAGTACAATCTCATACTTTTCCCATTATATTCCCATTGTATCAGCCAGCTCGTCCACAACTCCTCAACCTGAACGGTTTTTGTCATCCGAGCCGCATCTTGTTGGCCAAGGCCCTCTGCAGAAATGGCGTGGACGCTTCCTTGTTCCACTGGAATCGACAGGGCTTGATAAAGATTGACCATTGGTTAACATAGGTTAAGCATGGTACTAACATGGAAATGCATGAAATGAAATCATAGATTGATCAATCTTGAGTGGACAACATGCAAAGCCCGTAAACATTGAAATTATCATTTGGTTGATAAAGTTGGGTCGAACGTGGGTTAAACATGATACTCGAAAGGCAATGCATGAATGAGATGAAATCAATCTAAATAATCTTAAGCAATTGTGGGATTAATGGCGAATCTAAGATACTAACCTCCAACAAGAGGCAAAACCGATAATTTGAATCTTTAGTCTTTGTATGTCTTTGTTGTTTTTATCTATTCACTCTCGAGATTTCTTTGATTTTCCTCATTTCCATAACATCCGGCTGAATTGTCCAAAGAATGAACATTACTTACTTCAAATAGTTGAGAATGACATTGTTTGTCTAAGAAAAAGGTGACCATCATTTTCGCAATTCAGATGTCCATGTTGGGGGTAAATACCCGGTTTCTGGACAACACCATGATCTTTTCGGCTATACATCCCATTACAGCCCATTGTATCCCCTTGTATCCCCATGAAATGGTTGTGTTCCCTGAAAAGTTTTCAGGGTTGAATGCTCCCATTTTCCCATTCCCACTTGGAGCATCATCCCACAACTGGTGAATCACCATAGTTTACCAATCATCTGTGATGATTAATTACCCACTACGTTCAATTAATCACCCGTGATCCATGGATGATGATCCTCTCAATCCCATCATGGCCGCCTCGCAAGCGCTGGCTGTCTCGGTGATGTCGCTGCTATAGCTGGCCAGCTTGAAGCCTTGGGGAGACGAGACTGGAGAACAATTCACTTACTAGCAGGGCACCAAAAAACAACAAAAAAGATGGGAGAATGTACGAAAATGATGGTTTCAACAACAAAGATGGGGATTTCATATGATTTGATCAACATTTCTTTGTAGTCTGACCGACCAAAGGGGTGATTAGCCTTCGAAATAGAGGGGTTTGGAAACCTCATCCAATACAGGTTGATGGCAACTGAAAACTGACAAGGAGATAAGCAAACAGGACAACTGTTTGTTCCATGATCTTTATACCTCGTTTCCCCATTTTAGGCTAGGCATCTCATCACGCACACATACACAATGTAGGCAAACCCCGTACATTCCGAAGGTTGATTAATAGGGATGTGACATGTCAAACCACTCAAAAATGGTAGTTTTCAGTAGTGCTCAATAACTTTTTTTGGCTCATTTTGCCAGTTGACTCTCCACCTAAGCATGATGCTCAAATAGAATTCGCAGGGATATAAAGCCAGGGAGAGATCGGGGTTCAACTAGTCGGCACCGTGATTTCTTGGTGAAATCCAAGCCTTTTTCACATGGTAAAAACCTTGGTTTTCCTTTTTCAGATCATTGTGAATGGGCGGCTGCCGATCATTTTCCTTTGGTTTCCAAATGGGTCTTCAACATCTCTTTGTATCGTTACAGGAGGGCAATCCTCCGGAAATCGGAGGTCAACCAGCACAAGAGCCATAGCTGTTTGACCAAGGATCCGCAGTGATGTCTCATGATATTGTAGGAGAATCCTCCGCGCATTCGATCCTGACATACCTGGCTTCGAACATTTGCAGGACACCGCCATGGCTTTTCCAAATATTCTGGGAGTCCTGTATTTGTTTCTCTTCAAACAAATGGGGGAAAGCAAGACAGTGAATAGGAAAACTGAGGAAGGACCTGCTGATGAGTTCAATCCTCATGACCTATACTAGTGGTCTGGCCACCACCATCGATATGCGAAAAACCAATGAGTGGATCACCAACTCCTTCTTTTTTCACCATCAAATTATAGTGACTGATAATGAGATCATTGTAACTTGATGGCGAAAAACATCTAATCATAGTTTAGTTGTACTATCAACTGCTACAACCCTCATTACAGTTGTAGATTTCCCTACTTTTGCTCCCAGATTCCTCTCTTTCTTGCCAACCAAATAGTTTCCCACCGCTTCTGTTTCCTCTGTATCCCCCAGGTTCAGATGGTAAACATCCCCATGTGTGCCATAGGTGCAAGTTGCATTAATTATCCATAATTGAGGATGGTCAATCCATTTTCATAGGGATCTAATGGGATGTATATACCCATTATGTTCGAATCCTCATCTATAGACCCATTATTTCCATTGGGATTTAGTGGGATTTAGTTTTTTCCATGAAATCGGATGGACCGTCCCCCCGGAAAATCCCACGTAACTCATGTAACTTGACAATGGCACCATGGCGCATGTCCCCTTCCAGTAGTGTCTGCCAAGGTACAGGTTGCTGTTGGGTGTATTTCAAGGCAGCTACATTGGCCAGAAGGCAAGTACCTGGCTCAGGAAATGATGAAAACATCGAGGTTTCACCAAAACTATGGATGTTTCTTAAAATGGGGGACCCACAAAACGATGGGTTTCAATACTAAAATGGTCTAGTGACTTGGATGATTTGGGGGCACCCCACCTGTTTAGAAAAGCCCCATATGTTGACAAAAAACAAGTTAGTCCCTTTATGTCTTGTGTGCGAATGGTTTCCTGATCACAACCGAATCACAACCCACCCCACAATGGCCATTCTTGTGGGTTGAAACCATCTCCAAATGAAAAATGGGATGACATTGATACGTTTGGTGGGGCCCCTGAATCCTTAGCAAAGTTGGTGCAAATAACCAGTATTTCACTAGGGTTTATGGCAATTATAACTACACTCAATGGGGTTTTAAGAAACCAATCTATAATCGGGGGAAGGCACCACCGTGTACCAAACACGACCAAACTCTGTGGTTCCCTACGAAAAAAATTACCCACACCCATATCAGAAATTTACGAACCACCGGAAGCCTGGCTGGTAATTGGAATTCTGGGATAACCCAAAGTTGTGCGGAGGATGTCACTTCACTTGAACGCTAAACAATCGGCAGAGTTTGACCTGAAACGGATGGTTTTACACTAAAGAAATGACTAGACTTGCGGGTCCATTGTGGTCTCCCATTTTGGAGCCACACTTAAACTTCGCGTAGTTCAAACTTGGGGACCTCAATAAGGTACACCCAACAAACCATACGCCGTTTACCCAAACATAAATCACTTGGGGTGGTGCAAACATCTAAAGATCCTCCTCAATAAAGGTGTATCTCATTGAGTTGACCACCTTTCAACCAACATGTCTACCCTACAATGCTCAGGACAGTCTATGTTTTTTAAACCGGGCCTGTGAGTACTTGAAGAAGCATCTTCATTGCCTTGGGCAAAGCGGAGAAAAGATGACCTGCGGTGGTACTGAACTCTCATCCCAGGATAGAAAAGTCCTTTTTGACACCAACAAACCGCCAACTGATCTTGAGACATCTTGAAGAAACCAAGGGAAACCAACTATTGGAAATAACCGAACTGATTCCCGGGCAAAGTGTGGCCTTGGACCCGAAAATGGGAAGATATCCAAGAAAAAGTCAAACTGGTGGGCAAATTTCAGCCAGACAAAAGTGGCATCGGCCATTTTGAGGGCCCCCAGCGGAGAGATTGGGTCGCCGGCGGAGCTCCGGTGGGAACCGAACCGGGATCTGAACCAAGATTGGCTCTGCGGATCCAAAACATGGCGGGAAAAAAACAACAAACTTCAAGAGATGGGATATGATGGGGTGTATAATATGTATAGGCTGTATAGGCTGTATAGGTATATGTAATCATCCTTCAGAAAGAATCTGGATGATGCCATAAAACCCCAAACAACTTAGGCTGGAAGATGAGTCCGCCATCCAAATTCGATGGCTTGACATCCTGAAGTCATCAGAAAAGGGTCGGTGGTTGATCCACCCACCTAAAAACTATGTTTGTCAATGGGCATCATCAACCCATTTGTTTGAGCCCCCATATCTGTTCTCAGGTTAGTAAGACTGATGGCTATTATCCCCATATTGATGGTCATACAAATTGTCTAAACATTGTAGGGCCACCATTATTGCCACCATGTCCCCAGTCGCTGCCGCTGGCTCCATTTTTTTGTCGTGTGCACGTCATGAGTGCCGCGAATCACGGCCATACCCGCGCGCCCAAGCCCCGTAGTAGTGCCTGCCGTTTTCGGGGACGGAACCCACCATTAGGGGCTTGATGTTTGGGCAGAGAATGGGAAGAAACCAATGCAAAAGCAGACCAACGTTTACTATTTGGTGTAGTGTTGTTTGGTGTGGTATCATATGATTATGATATGCCATGTTGTCTGTTTAGACACAAAATAATGATACACTGATTGGTGGTGCCAAGGCTCTCCTGAGAAATATCGTCAATTCTTGGGTATCCTGACCCCATGTGGTGGGAAAATATAACATGTTTGAAGACACCAACCAGTGCTTCTTTCACGTGGTAAGGATGCCCAAAGAAATGATATGCTTGTTCTGACGGGACATCTTCAGGCAAGTCAGTTGGATCGTGAACTCTGACCAATTTGGATCACATTAGATGTCCAAAATAGGCGATGCGCAGAGTTGTGTCAACGACAAATGCGATGTACAGTACCCCCAATCATGGCTTGAAACCACATTTTTCTCTCAGATGGAAGATTTCTTGGTTTCTCACTTTTTTTTTGCACCAATGTGGAGTCTCCCAGTGTTGTCTTGCTTTGTATCAACTTGGAATCAACCCCACATTTCTTTTCCCCAAATCCACCGTCCAACGTGGCCCCAGCCAGGTCACCTTTGCGCAAGGCAGGCCGAGGCGTGGCCTTGGTCAAGGAGAATGGAGAGAACGGAGAACTGGGGATAAACCATTTCATTCACGGTGGATAAACCAAGAAATGAATGTTGCTGGTTTGAGAAGATTGATCAAGTGTGTATTATACATGCAGAAAACTAGGTGGATTTACTCTTCCGTATAACTAGGATCATGATTGGATCTATGGTGGATATATCGAAGTGGTTTGGGTAGTCTTTTAAACCAACACAACGGGTGGGTTGTTGATCCCCCACAAAGTTAGTGTGACTTTGAGTGGGATAAATGCCAAAGTCTAAATCCATCTAACCCCCAAACACTATATCAAATAAAACAGGGCTTTTGATGCTTGAACATACAAAGAGAAATCGAAACGATCGGGGATCATCATCCCAGTTCTATCGTGTCCACTTTAGCAGTCACTATCTTTCCTATATTTCTTGCATGTTCGAGGTATTGAAACTCCAAAACCTACTCGCTTGTTTGGGGAGCATTCTGAGATCCCTGTCTGCCTCTCTGGTGCTCCCTTAAATCCACCCGGATGTGCATCCCACTCAGCAACTGGCTACATGTGCCATGGTCAAAAGATGGTATACGGTTTATGGTCATCCATCCCATAATGGGAATCCATGTAATTTGTATAGGACTCCCTGTTCATGTTACGGTATGACCATCCCGCAACATGGGTAAGTTACATTAAGTTAGCCAAGTTCATATACAATAACCATGAGGACGTAATTGCATCCATGTTCACCCCAAACCCTACGATGCAAATCTCTGGTTTCTATTCTTCCTGGAGATTTCACAGATTTTTCCAAACCATGGAAAACCTTAGCCATCCAGCTGAGCAGATACCGCCATTTCTTACAAAAAATAACCTCGGCTAATTGGTCAATTTATCCAAACAGCATGAATCCGGATGAGGCCTACATTCCCATAGAATCAAAACATCTGGGTAAAATGAAATGATTCACCAACTTGACATAAGTCATGCTTTTCTTGTCATTCAACAATTCTAAGAATTCTCATCATCTTGCTAAACTTGCTGTAATTCTGGATGATTCCCCAATCCAATTCCATCTAATTCCCATCTTTCCGTTTGGGTTTGTCCGAAATTCTAGGGGAAAACCTCCAATGCCAATGGAGTATCATCATTTTCCCATTTTTCCCTATTCAAATGGCGATTTCTGGGCCAAGGATATCCTATGATCTCCCCGATTTTCCGTCGCATTGGGTTCCCGGACCGATGTGCCCGGACTGTCCGACACCGTGCGGGGCCGGCGCTCTCCCCGCCTCGCAGCGGAGCCGTCATCAGCTCAGCAATGGAAGATCCAAGAAACAAATGGAGTTTTACCCATTTTGCACTCCAGTAAACCTAGAAAAAGCTATTGAAAATGGCCCATAGAGTGGTTGATTTAGTTGATTTACCCATCAAAAATGGTGATTTTCCATAGTTATGTCAGTTTACCAGCGGATATAGCTGGGAAAATTCAACTATATGGAAGATTTTCCAGCAAGCCACCTTTGATTTCCAGAACGTACAGCGACGCTTTGCGATGTGCAAAACCTCAACACCCCGCCTGATGGGCGAGGCCGAACCTTCAAGTTCGGCCCTGACAAAGCCGTGGCCCCGTGTGGAAGGCAAAAATCTGGGGGCAACGGGAGAAACCAGCCTGGCTTGCTGGAAAACATCCTATAATGGGCTTATAATGAGCTTATAAACTTCGATGATTCTTGTATTGATTGAACACATTGTTTTCTTTGCTGCCATGTAACAGGTCACCAGGCAATTTTCTTAAATGTCCCAAGGGCTCCTTCCAAACACTCATCCATACCTAGATAAAACCTCCTATCAATTTCATATTCGCAAAACGGTGACTAAGAGATACACAGGTAATTATGGGTCTAGAACCTGTACTCCCACAGTTGGATTCTTGAATGTTTGAAATGACTCGCCATTTTGAGGGAATGGCAATGGTGGTTTCTTAAAGAAACACATCAGTTCTTACCCAGTTTTGACCCAACAGCCACTTCTCGAACATGAATTGACCTATTTGGGGACCCTTGAGAAGCATCAATTATGGTGAGGTCGGACAGTCAAGTCGCTGTAATCTGACCCAACTGGGTTCCTAACATTGTTGATCCCCAGAAATTGGTCCTCTGCAGTAGGGAAACCCATGGTTTGGGTTTGCCCAATTTGGAGAAACATCAGCAAAACATGTTGTGGATTTCTCCCACAAAGACAGCCAGAAAAGCGTTTGCACCTTGCAGTTTGAGCGCGTTCCACATCGACTTCCCTCAGTGCCGATCATCCGATCCAGGGATCAGCGGAGCAATCTTTTTCGACCCAGAGCTTAGTGATGAGCAGCCCCAAGATCTGGAAAAAAACACCAGGTAAAACAAACCCAAAGATAGGATTCTTTGCGCTTCAAACTTATGGGATATCCATAAAGGGTGGACCTGGTGAACAAATCTTGGCAACACCAAGCACTGGGGCTCAGTGCGGAGTCGGGTCCAATTCCTCTCGCAGTGGTGCCATGCGCACAGGGCTTAACCGCCCATGTTCGAGTGGACAATTAATATGCGTGGGTATTTGTGTTCTAAAACCACTAAATTGGCCACATAGCATTGCTAGGAACATCCATTTTTATGACCAGACTAAACCATTGAACACAATCACCCATTGACTTCCATAGTTACAACAATAATCAGCCGCTAACTATCGTTTACAATACCCCCTGTTCAATAGTTTATATACTTACTGTAGCCCATTCTATAAGAACCCTTGACCAATGATCACTCTTTAATCCCAAAGATCAGCCACGGTAAGGCCCATCGAACATCTCTGGATGTCCTCAGTGCTGTCTCTGTCTCGTTGCCGCTCTTCCTAGGCTTAAAGCCGGCACAAAAGCGGTCAATGGATTTTGATCCAACATGGGGTTTGAAAGAACCAGGTATAATGATTTTCACCAATGGGTGTTGTGCCAAGTTTTGATCCAGCCTTCGAAATCTCATGATTTTCACCCCTTCAAAATTGGGGCTTGACCGAACAATATGGGTCGTTTACACAAGAAAATCTAGTGCCAGCTACAGAGGAATTTAATACGACATGGAGATGATTTTAAGTAAATGGATAGAAGACTTGATGAAATAATTTACCAATAGCCAAGAGTCAAGTAAAATCTTCACTAATCTATGGTTTATCATTCTCCCCATTGAAATTGCCATTTGGGGGCATAGACCTCACTTTCAGACAGACCCAGATGTGGAGATGGTAGAGAAACAACTAGCGTTGTGGTTCAGACCGATACGAACAGCTGTTGCTCGTGGGTCGAAATTGTTTCAAACTTATCCCAAAAAATAGATGCTCCGCTCATCCAATTTTGCAGCCAAAAACATGGTCGGTGATTGGATTTTCTATCATTGCACCCCCCTGAAAGCGAGTTTGGAACAAAACATTGAGTCTCTTTGAGTCTGGAAGATCATCTTATCATTTTTTTCCTATGGGACATGGCCATATTTGGGTCTGCTAACTTGGACTTTTAAGGATGGCCAGGCCATCTGCGTGATCCTCGTGATGCTTGGGCGCCCACCGTAGACTCTACACCTGGAAGGAATGGTGAAGAAATTGAACACAGCCATGGTTCGTGGGGTCCCCTTCTATGCAAATCCTCTACATCCCCGCCATGGTTTCTGGGGGGTGTTTATTATTAAAGGAAATTGCAACCCCTCTGAATTGGTCCTCTAATGATTTTTATCACTCTTGTCACTGGAGAAACCGCTTCTTGACCAGTTCCTAGTTGCCGAATTGTGGTCATCCAACAAGTAGAAAGCCGCTGACAGATACACCTTACCCGATCTGCATCAGCAATCCTCATAGTTAGTATTGGTCTACTTAGAAGGGCTTGTCCACAACCAGGTTTATCAACAGTGGCAACCCTAGTGGGAAAATTATGATAACCACTGGGATTTTGGGGTACCCTATTTTCAGACAAAAGACAAACCCATATGATCACCCTCCATAATCCAGCCGGGATCAGTTGTATGGCCCTATTCGGTGGTGTCACTGGAAAATATTCGAAACGTTAAGCCACATGTGGTTGCTAAAATTCCGAGTTGTCTTTCGGGCAACGATGCAGCCAAATATAGACCAGGATGAGTTACCACGGGGGCAACCCGTTGGGATTTGCATCCATCACATCTGGAAGCATGCTGCAAAAAAAATTGGAGAAACCATTGATTCTTGATGACTAAATCGACTAGATGACTAGATCTTTCCATCTTCATCCTGTGGCCCTATCTTGAACATCATCATCGCAACATTTCGAAAATGTGGCGAAATGCCCACTTTCAAGTCTCAAAATTCCAACCTTCAATCGTTCAAAATCAAACTTTAGATTCGATCTGTTGATGGTAAAAGTAAATTTGCATATCCATTTGTTGCTTAAAGCCTCACCTTTAGGACCCTCCGGTATTCTTGGCTTGTGGGAAATTCCGAATGTCAATTTTGATTGGGGATTTCCCAGCCATGCGTGATTGCCGGATGGTAAACTATGAATCCCTAACGATGGGTGATTATTAATAGTCACCAACTAGCACCAACTTACTTGGTAACTATCGGGGATTCATGATTCATAGATATTCATAGTGGATCATAGAGAAGGATTAATCCATTAAACATGCTTATCCCTGAGTTTTGTCCCCAAGTTTCAACCATGTTTTCTCCCCGACTTATTGGTCTGTCGAGCTTTGGTACCCTCCGGTAGTCAAAACGTGGCCTGCTGGAAAATCTGTCATAGATGATTTTCCAAGCTATCAACCTCCATGGCTAGATTGGGGATTTCCCAGCCAACCATGTTAGATTACCAAAGGGTACACATCCATCAATATTCCATCAATATCCCTATTATACAACCATTTTGTGTTGGCAAAGTCCCCTTACAACAATGAATTCCATCAATATTCCACAGAGGCCAGTCATCTCTCCAGAAAGTCTCGAAAAGCGATGAAGAACCATTATTCTGATTATCCATTATCCCAGTTATTACATTCTTCGCCCAGTTCTTAGATGCCATTACTATTCTCCCAGTTCTCCCATTAATGTTTGTAAAACAAAGCCATAAACCATCCCCAATGACTCACCGTTTTTATAGGTGGTATGTTTCAACCCTTCCCAGTCATGGGTGGTTTTTGGCATTGCTTTACCCACATTCATGCCATGAATTCAGCTAGAATCCCACTTAACCCCACTAAAATTCTCCCAGTTATCCCAAGTATCAATCGATAATCATCCCATCATGATGCCATTCTCCGCATTCTCCCAGTTCTGACATTTTTCGCGCCTACATGAAGGACCTCGCCGTCCTGGTCGACTTGGGATCCCAAATATATGGGAAGGTATATGGAAATATGGGGATGTACCATGATATAACCAAGAAAAATGGTGGCTTCATGGGATATAATGGGTATCATCATTCTTAATGGAATATGATTGGATATGTAATGGGAGGAATATAATGGGGTCATGGAGATTTAGTGGGATATATATATATATGACAGTACTGTGTGTATATGTATATATATATATACACATGTAGGATTATGTAGGTATTATATTGAAACATTGAAATCACGTCCAATGGCCATCCAAATCGTGTTCTTAAATCCCCAATGGTGTATTGATATGCATTTAAAATACATGTACATAAAGAGTAATCATACTTGTAATGTATTGAAACAAAGGTCAATGGTTAAAACGTATTCAACATACTGTTGATAGTTCAAGAGTACGTTTGAGACCAGAAACCAACAAAGATTGTCTGATTTTTAATCTAAAACAATCCTTTTGTTTCGAATATCTTGTGGTTTAAATCTCCATTTAAGATCAATCTCAAGAATGTAGCAGTGAGGATGAACGCCGGCTTTTGCTGCTGCAATCATCAATTTTTGTTGCTTCATCCCATTTTTCCATTCTGTGTTGTTTTCATTCCCTTTCGTGCTAGTCAACACACCACCTTTGCCCGTCAACCCGTCCATTTTGCATCACCTTCCCCCCATTCTGGTTGATTCAATTCCCCACAGATGATCTGAGATACATTGTTTCCACATTTAACCTTTTTGAGCTGCTGAATTTATCCTAATCAAGATAGCTGAAAAATCTTGACATATCTTACCCCACCAAATTAAGAAAAGCTGCAAAACATCAACCAAACAACTATTGATGGGTAGGTCAACCAAAATAACCATCACAAATTACAGTTTAAGCTTAACTCATCACCTGTCTCACAGACCGACAGCATAGCACAAAAAAAACAAGAGCAAAATGACCAAAGATCGCCAGCAATGGCCATTTATAGATCCTTAACTAGATCCTATAGATGCTAAAAATAGATCCGATACATCGCCGTCTTGACCTTCACCTCCGGTCACTTTCCCCCAGCTCTCCTCCAGCACAAAGGATGGCGATGGCACATCTTCGCAGTCGGCGAAGCGATGGACCACCACCTGTGGAGAACCGGTGGAGAACCGATGGAGTTCGTGCCACCAAAAAATGGAGGGGTTGGTGGAGCCAATTTTTGGGGGATTTCACCAAGCCATCAAACAACACAGGTTGAAAGGGGATTTTTAAAGCAGAAATGGGGATTTCACCATCAAACAAAGAGGGACTTGACTTCCATGATTTGTTGGATTCCTGCTCTCTTTGGGCTAGTAAGAACGGAGAACTTACACAGAAAAGTATTGGATATTTCTATGATTGCTATTATAAGCTACTTTGTTATTTCATGCTTGGGTATTTACAACATATGATCAACAGGGTCGTATCTCTGCAGGGAGGATAATCCGAGGGACTCTGGTTAATCCTAGGCACGTGAAAAGTTTGGGTTTAGCATCAACAGCTGGCTACAATGGGGATCAGCAGTCATTCTGTGGGGATATTGCAGGATATTGCATACGAATACAGTGGATAAACCTGGGATGAAAAAAACCTCGACTGGGGCCTTGGGTTTAGCACATGTTAGTACTTGTCGCATGTAACACCCAGTCAGCTAACTGGAGATAGTTCATATTCTGACTGGGATACACTATGGTTTTTACCCACTTACAATGCCTGGGGTGCACCCCAAAGTTCGCTGCTCAAACTCCCATTGTCGATCTTTCAACCCTAATTCTTGATGGATTAACCGCCATCCTTATGGAAAGGTCTATTCAAAATTTGGGGACTATTTCCGCAATCAAATTCCCATCATCTATGGGGGTTGATCATGGCTGGGGTCCCTTTCCTCTACCCAAATACACAGTGACACTTATATGTGTCCCACTATATACCCGTTATATTCCATCAAGTCACCATTTTTGTTGGGTATATACTGTATACTGTAAGTATGGGGTAGAATGGGGATATATATAAAAATATTGCTTAATGGAATGTCATATTCTATAATTATGTGATATCACGTTATATGTGGAATATGTTTTCCATTCCTTCTACGTTCCACGACTTATCAGCATTGTATTCCGTTACATCCCCATTGTATGTTTCGTTGTATGTCCCATTGTTAATCCCACTGCAATCCCATGGTATTCCCGTTGTCTATCCCATTCAATCCCCATGATATTCAGATTGTATCAACCATGACCTTTTTAAGTATTCCCTTACTTATCACCATTCTATTTCATTTCATTCCATGTAAAGATTGGTATCATATCCCCATATATATTCCATTAAAGTCACCATTTTTTTCTTGATTTTGTCATGTTTTTTTCCCCATTTTCCAACCTCCTCAGCCATCACCTGCAGATCCAAGAGGCCCAAGAATCTAACGTGATTTCGTCCACGAAAGCTCGTTTCTCAGGTCTTGGAGTCAGCATTGCCCTGTTCCCACGTTGCACGTGTCGCACCAAGCAATGGTGAAACATAGCCATGACTTGGGGATATGACTGATATAACCAACAAACATGGTGATTTCACGGGATTTCATGGGAATATCATGGGATATAATCAGGTAACTTGGGGGTGGACTGAGGTTACTTTCATAGATATAAGCCTATGAGCATGGTGAGTTAACCCCCATAACTTGCGAGATAACCCCTTAAGTATGGTGATATATCTACTTATAACTCGTTGCACACGGAAAAACACATGGGAATTTAAACCCCCATAAGTTGGGATACGGGCCCCAACAAACTATGGTGAACAATCTCTAATTAGTTCACTGGAACTGCACTTGCCAAGTGGTGATAGCCGGAGAAGCACCAGAAACTGAGGCGACAAAAAACGTGATGTTGGGTGATAAATCAAAATTGAGAGATAAGCAAGAAACATGGGAAGGTATTCAACAAAAAAGTAGGTGATTCATCAGTAAAATGGTTTGTAAACTGGTGACTTGAGTTCCGGTGGCGTGGAAACCCCAAGGGAACCAACCCACTGCCTGCCGCCAAACCACTCCGCGAAAACACCAGAAAAAAAACCATGTACGAGCAGCGGTAGTGAATTACCATTGAATTACCATCAATTACCAAGAATCACGATGACTTAACCACTATGAATGGTAATTGATGGTAATTGTTGAGGTATGGTTCAATTACCATCAATTACTGCAGGAGTAATTACTATGAGGACCTCACCAACCAGAGCGTACCGTACGATGCGGCGATAGTTTGAAGTGGCCGTCTCCTTGAAACTCAACCTCAGTGGAGCGATGCCAAGTCGATGGGAGTTTCGGCAACATCTCTGGGATTTGAACATATCAAAACATATAGGGATCTTATGGGGTGTAGCTGCTATATATTATATGTTCTGTATTTTCTATATTATATATATATATATATGTGTGTGTTATATATATATATATATATGTAGTTCATAGATGATACTATGGAATAACATGGTTATATGTATGGATATATGACCTTTTTAACCAGACATGAATGGCTCTCATTGCATCCCCGTGAAGTCATAATCGAAGCCCTTTCTTGAAGGGGGGATTACTCACCACATCTTTGGGTCTGCCGAGAAATGTCGGGCTTCCGAGATGGATTTCATTGACTTACACATGGAATCTATGTGTGCCACACAGATTCGTTTCCTTTGTAAAATTTATGTTGGTAGTATCAATTGTATCTCTTGAACATGAAGCATTGAAAACATGAATGGCCATTCTCAAGGAGAATTTTGCTTTGAGAAACCGGACTCGGCGCGGCGTGACTTTCTCTGGGTGACCCAACCCATCACTCTCAATCTTTGCACAAGTCTCGCGATCCGGACGTCCAAAAGGTAACCTGCATGACGTTGGACAATTCAGGGACTGGAGATAAGTCACCAGAAAGTAACGACTCATGAGGTTTACGATTTTAGGAGGTGATGCCACTCTGCGTTAGTTGGTGGTTTCCCTTGCGTGTTCTGCTGGTCTATAGGCCTCATCACATCTAGTGTCTTGTGTTAGTCTATAAGTTTCTCTCGTGTATTGCTGACTGCGAATGACCGCATAGACAAATATAAGATTACAGGATCACTTTGCGACTCGTCCAGAAAAATGCTTCGGACCAGTCGAAACTGACTGAATCCCCAGCATACAGCCATCAAAATGGGATACTATCCATATTCAAAGCTGAAATGTCCTGAATTAATCAAGCAACCACTGGTTGCTTCTTCGGCAACTTTTCCCGGAAAAAAGGAATTACTCTGGATTCCAGTGGATCATCGTACCATTCTTGAGGATGGAACATGATCAAGTCTTGTGAAAAAAATCATTGCAAACACCAACCAAAAGACACTTATCTCCAAGACTCCTCCATTTCATGGTCCGTTTTTCCTGAACTTCTGGATTTTCATCCGTGTTTTGAGGAACATTGTGTGTTTTTCCATTTCCCGACCTTCCCAGCCCACAACTCTGCACCTTCCATGACAGAGAGCATAGAGGATAACGCCCAGAGCCCAAACCTCGGTGATTGGGAAGTGCATGGATTCTTTTCATGATCCAAACATGTATGGGGGTCTCTTAAAATGGGGATCCCCACAACCATGGGTTTTTATACTAAAATGGTCTAATTTAGATGATTTGGCAGTACCCTCATTCTTGGGTCTGGGAAACTTAGAAAAGTGCAAGTGAAACACGGTAAAACAATATTCGGGATCAACATCAACATGTTAATCTTGCTGGGGTTGGAGTCAACCATGGTTTTTCCTGACAGTTCTCTGACCAATGCGGGCCATTGCCATGGCTACTCTTAGATACCATGCATTTGTTTTCAGTACATATCACCATTATCATTAACCGCAAAGGTTCGAACTGTGGGAAAAGTAACTATCCAAGATTCTCCCGGTTTCCTGGTCCTTTCCTTTTCTTTTCCGAACTTCATCAACTTTCAACCCAAATTTTGATGCGCAGGCGGATACTGGATGACCACCATACTGAATCATGGGTAGAGGGGCATGAACCATTTACTTCGTGAACGACAAACGTAGGTTTCAAAGAAAAATCAATCCAATTCAATCATTTAACTCGTTTAAATGATGGTGAACAAAACAACCATCTCCGATTTTGGTTCCTTTCATCCACCATTTTTTGGCTCAGTTCACCGTTGCTGCGTGTGGCGCAGCCAAGCGGCATCGATTTTGTAAGGATCTGCATCTCCGGAACATCCATTGAAGACCTCGACGAAAAGGGCCCCTTTTCCGCCCAAGGGCTTCAAAGGGATGACGTAAAGTCCGAATCTAAATCTGCAAAAACCTCCCAGATAGATCCATGTGATGATGACCATATGATGACATCAATACCATATCTGCTATGATTTCCACCAGTTTCCACTGAACGGGTCACACCTCCGGAGCCAGATAAGCTTCTGTGCCGGCATCTGTGACGGTGCGCTCCTGCCGAAGCTGGCGAAGGCCACCCCCGTTAGATCTTAGGGGTCAGTCAAAACATTCAAAATGTCTTCGTGATCAAGAAAGGAACTGAACAAATGGCGGTTCTCGCAGATTCTTAGCATAATCTAGATCGTCATATTTGTTGCTGATCTGGAAAATCATCTGCAAAACATGAGGTATATATGATAATCATCTCTGCAACAAAATGATCAGCAGTATGAGATTAATCCAACATCATTTGGACCACAAAAAACCATGACAGTGATTGTAGACCGGCAATGGCCGGCAGTTGTTCCATGGTTTTGCCACCATCCAGTGATTTGCAGTGATATCTGGGTGTTTGGCATCCAATTAGCTTATTGTTTGATCGGGATGTTGTGCAAACCCCTTGCTCCAAATGGCTTCTCAATTCTGAAGTGGCATCATTGTCATATCCTATTCTGTGGGTCGTAGTCCCAATTTTCTGTCTACCATTTTCTTATTGATCCCCTTTTATGCAATTCTGGGTCGCGAACTTTTGATCACAATAGAACGGAATGTAACGTACAACGTAAATCGGATTTACCAACAGTACATTGTGGATGTATATACATTAAATACGTTGATGTACTAGCATGTTGTTAGCTACTTTGGGTTGCATTCTCAATTTTGCTTTTTATTGGGGTTTGTCGCTGGGTTTTTTCTTCAGTTATGACGGGGTTGTCTTAAAATGGTGATACCCCAATTTATCTCTGTTTTAATGGGAAAATGGATGAAACTGGGCTTAAACCATAGGATTTCGAGGTTTTCCCTTAAATTCTCAGACGAACCCATCATTTCGTGAAACTGCATGGGGCTACTTCCTTTACTCAAGCATCATTATTGGGTGTACCCGGTAATTAATTACAACATCTCACAATAATCTATTCTTCGAACCATCAAATAATCAATTGCAACAGGTATTCTTCGCTTAACTATTGGGTTTACTCATCAAATAGTACATTACACCATGCATCATTGGGTAAATGATTGGGTTTACCCTCCTCTCAACTAACAGTTCGATGTGGGTTTCGCCCACCATCGAAGTAAACCGTTTTCCAAACGGGAAACCATGGATTTTCCACATCTGTACTGATTTCTCACCATGAAATCCACATGAAATCCCCAAGTTTCCCATGGCTCGAAGCCTTCGAGGAGACGTAGTCAGAGAGCCCAAAGTCGACAATTTTGCACCTGGCCATTTTGGAAAAAGGGGTGTATAATGTATATTATATACGACATATATATATATATACATATTATTAGTTACATTATATTTTGCACCAGAGCCACAAATACTAGTTACAGTATATATCTATATATACATGTACATTTCATATGATTAATGTTCACATAATAGTTGCTGCAGATAAAGGATGTTATTATCACCAGTTTGATTGCTTTGAATTCCCATCTTCCAAGGGACAACAACAACAGCTACTTCACCGAGCAAACATGATTGGAACACCTCAGTGAGAAATTCCTCCCAACCCAAAAACTCACCTTGACCACTCGTTGACCTCTTCGTGATTTTCCACAAGAATGTATGCTTAAGATTCGCCTTTTCTTAACCCATTATGTTGTAAACCCAATCATAAACCACCCAATTGGGTTGGTTTATACACCACCTGTATTTCTGCTAAATTTGGGAGAAGCTTCTGGAATTGGGTTTACCAGATTCGATTCACTTTTAATAAACCGTATTGTATACGTATATATATGTATATATACACATACACACACCCAATAATGACCTACAATAAAACCCATATCATGGTCAAGCTTCGCCCTTGCCGGAAACGTATCTTCCTTAACCGGGGTGGGACTTCGACGGACTTGGACCTGTTGTGCGCATCCAAAAGGACATTCTCAAGTTTCAAATCGCGGTGGATGATCTTTTTGCTGTGGATGTAGTGCACCTCGAAACGGATGAAATTCATTGGTTTTTCCAATGAAATATGGGGGCTTCCTGTAAATTTTCCCGTAAACCAATCCGATGAGAAATGGATGAAATGGATGAAGTCTGTCAAAGACTCGCGAATGTATGGTTTGACGATGTTTAATGGGTTTATTGGCAGGAAAAACAAAGCCAACAATAGGGATTTCATGAGATTTACTAACTAAAAAATGGTATAATCCCATCCCTTGCTCTTGTTAAATATCTCCAATATGGGACCCCAATTCATAAATAGATCCAATACTACGCCAGGCTTTCCAAGGGGTGTATCTAATCTTGTGGTGGAGGGATCATAGGAAACTGTAGCTGAAGAGCATGAAACACCGGAAGACTTCTGAGACACTTCATGTCAGATGACTCCAAAGAAAAAGGATTGGAAGTCCATGCCTGGAGTTTGCAGTTCAAGAGTCCGTCCCGTCACAGATGGGAACCCCCACGAGTCCAGTGCTGATCTTTATCCAACTTTTGTTGGTGTCATGGGTTCACCATATGTATTTATCCAAGAATAGATGGATTGACCAGATTGTGGCCACAAACATGAGAGGTTGGAATTGTCCGAAAGCTAACAAAGTCATCCTGCAAAAAGGAAACCGAGTTCACGTTGTAAGCTGGCTTTGAACCTCATCCAAGTGGAGATTTCTCTACCAGAAACCCACCTTCATCCCCAGCAACCATCATGTATCACATCAAATCAGATCACCATTGATGGTGTTCATTGGTTATACAACTGATGGTTTTTTTGGTCAAGTTCCCTTAAAAAACTATGACCGGCATTGAGGATCTAAACATCCCAGTTCAGCTCCAGGGACGGCCCGGACGATCTGCTTAAAGAAGGTGCGAGCCTTTGGAGGTCGCGGAAAATCACCATCGAACTGGGGAACTCATGGATCATGGGATTGGTTTAAGGGAAAACCTACGGGAAACCATGTTTTTTTTCCCATTCAATATGGGGTTTTGCTGCAAAATGTCCCTTAAACCAATCCGATGAATGGAACGAAATGGAACGTCTATACCATAGCTACATCCAAAAAAAACTAGCTATGACATATTGGGATGGTATCGCTATTGTAGTTTCCCTATGAACCGATGCGTTTCCCAATGACAATCTGAGGTTTCCAATATTTGAATGGTAAGCCGGTAGATCTCATATGCAAAAATCTTCGCCAATATTAGGGTTTTGAATTTCGAGTTTTGCAGATGAACTTTATTGGATAAGGTCCTATGGTCTGCACGATATCAAATACAAGTATTTCTCAATAATCCACCATCAAAATTGTTGAAAGCCAAACATGTTCGTCAAGTTTCCACAAGCGATGCCATTTTCATCGACCCACCTACCCTAACACTTCTGTGATGGCAAAATCCAATTGTTGTTGGCTACATCTCAAACGCAGTTTCACTTACTCATACTTTTTCTAGATGCGCAGCGTTAAAAACCCACTTTCATCTGATTCGACTGGTTGGTCAATGAGGATCCCCATGAGGGACTGTAATAATCCCCAATAAGCCAGGCAGTGCAATCGTTAGAACAACTCATCAACCATCATTTATCAATTACATCCCCATAATTTCAATGTTTCAAAACCCGAACAAATTGATTCTTAAAACCCAAATCAACAGTGACTAGAACAAATTTCCATGAGTAAATCCCATGAACCCCCCAACACCTGAAACAACACATGCCGGGCAAAACAGCCTATGAGAACTCATCAGGGGGTTCGCAGATGTTCGCCACTCCTCGGCCATCCCTCCGCGCCTCGTCCTCTTCCAGGAAAGAATGCTTCTCTACATAGCCACGTCTGGCGTTAGCCCGTTAGCCGGCGTTCACTGGAGCAGCATTTAGCCAAATTTCATTGCAAATTCAACCACTTAAATTTTGAAGGGGTAAACCTTGGAGTGGGTTCTGAACCACTTGTCACTTGACATTTTGGAGTGTTCTCAAACTTTTTTTCGGACAAAACCACATCGAGAACAGAGAAAATGGACCTTGGGACAAAACTGAAGAGCACAACATCGACACCACACAGTGTGGTTATTATCTGCCAATTTTGGCCAATTTGATCCCTATACTCCAATGGCGATTGGCATTTCTAGGCACAAACCATTCAGTTTGGAGGTTTCATGACTTTGACCTATTTCCATGGGACAAGGGAGTCTCTTTTACTTCAGAACAAACCACATGGCGGATACCAAACTGGACAAACTTGGTGAGCTCAGTCGAACATTTTGGCCCGTAGTCAGCGAGAATGTGTATCACAAATCCCTGAAATGATCGTCTCCCAAACACGATTTTATTGGTCTTGCTACCGACATGGTCTTATCTTGGATGATTTGGGGGACGCCCTTCTAAGAAACCACCATCAATGAATCCAAATGATGCATGTTTAACCACAAAAAATGAACTTTGAGCCATAAATCCCTTGAAGTTTGGATCACATGGATTTCGGAAGGTCCGTCTTGGGAGATAGTCATCTCATTAGCCTCTGCACCAGAGTGTTCTCTTTCAAACAAACATGGAATGCAAGTGGCTCAGGCTCAACAGGATTATTGCAAGTACAAACACAACTGTTTCACAGATTACGGAATCTAGGAAATCTCTGTTTGATTGCGACAGGTATCAACATATATGTTTTAAGCCAACGAACACTAGGAGATACAGGGAGCCCTATTTCAGGGGTCACCGCTGGATTCCCAACATCTGATCCATGAAGCTGATGAACGTCTCCGTCCAATTCTGACCAATGAGAATTTCAAAACACCGAATATCAACATCAAACTCCATTTATATAGAGATAGACAGCTCATACGTATATACATATATGAATATACATATATATATATATACATCATACAATAATATTCGTAATAATAAGAATAATAACAATAATGACAATGACAATAATGATAATAATAACAGTAATGCCACATGTATCTACAGTATCTACATATAATTTGTATATGCAAACATCAGGCTGTGACACCAAAACCCATGTAACCTTGAGCTACCACAGCGTTTTTCCGGCCCCTGGGATCTCCGACAACTCTCCACCGGCAGCGAATTCCATGATGAAACAAATGGAGTCGGGATGATCCGCAACCTGAGTAGTCCAGGGGAGCAACAAAAAAGGCTCTGAAAATTGGCAAAATTTGAAGAAAATTGGTGAACAATTGGAAGTTAACTATCATTTCATGGGGACTTTTCAAGTATTGATGGGACGGATAATCATGGGATATACCCTCATCAAAGATGCTTTTCTGGAACATCATCCATTTAGTTCGGTGATTTTTTCCAGCTAGAAACCTCCATTCGGTCCGGGGATTTACCAGCCACGGTTGACACCTCAATGGGCCAAGCAACGTCTAAGACGCGGATGATGTGAGGGTGACGCAAATTTCTCAAGGCCTGGCAAAATTGATGTGGTTTTGTGGTGAAATAGCTATAAAATGCTATCAATGGGTGAACATCAAGCAACAAACACAACGCTCTAGGCACCACCTTGAATGAATTCCAATGTGTCATGAATCCTGTACTTACCCAAGAAGATATGAATAGATGTGATCTATACCAAATACCCTTCCAAGTACCCGTTGCAGGCTGAATTCCAATATCTATTCTAATTCTAATGCCTATTCTACGTTTGAAGATACTTGGGTTTGTCTGAAAATATGGTACCCCATTCCATCCGTTGCTTAAGCATCCTTTTCACTATTAAATAGATGGCCATAACTTAAGGGTAAATGCCCCATTTTGAAACGCAACCTTTTTGGGAGGAGTTTTTACCTAACTCGGGTCGAACTCCATTAATACATATTCTTACCGTACTTGACGGGATTAACTAACATAGATTTACATGCTATTTGGATGTTAAAACCATGAGCCCCCAAGGTATTGACCACAGCCACCACCAGTAGGGAACGGGTCCTTCGTTCTCTTCGGGTCTTTGGTGAACTTCATACTCATGGACCAGCCAACGAGTGCTTCGTACTCATGGTTCGCTTCACCAGTTATGCATGGGATGGCCCCAGGGGCAGAAAAAAATCAAAGCCGTAACCAAGCATTTGTTCCACTGAACATGGGTTGCATCACCAGTTGTGTGACTGACGTCTCCAGTTCTTTGTGCGTTTCGTCAAGGCAAGACCACCTCGCAGCTCCGGCGCTGCGGTCGCACCTGGATCTCTTGAAAGACACGTTGAAGATCTGAAAATTGGCGAAAGCTCTTCTTGGGCACCTGGGACAGCAAATTCTTGGGTTTTGATCAACAGTTTTCTTGAATCATCGGATGGATATCAGATTGGGTGTGGGATATTATGTATATTCAATGGTGTATATAGTGGGGGCTGACGCTACACTTGAATCAAAGCATGGTTTTTCCAGAGTCCCAGATGCAATCGAAAGCGCGAAATGATCATGTGGGTCTGTCTGAAAATCAGGCATACCCATGTAGTCCTCCGACTTACTACTGGATTGAATGGAGTTTTGCCATCATTTTGAGGTTCAAAACCGAAGTGGGTTTGTGCGAAATACGCTACCCCAAAATCCCGTGGATTATCGTCATGTTCCCTATGAAATTACATTCAATTGTTGGGCCATACACGTGTTCTTTCTTTTTTTCTCTTTTTTCCCGGTTTTCCATATCATTTTCAGACCCGTTGGTGGTTATAGATGGTGGTTGACGCATGTGGATCAAGCCAATGGGCAAAGGCTATCACGACCCCCAAAAATCCGGGCTGCCCGGCAAACTTCACAGCTGCCGCCTCGCCTGTTTCCACGTGAACACCTGGCCGAAAAACATGGTAATCTTAGCTCCGCAGCCAATGGAGATGCACCTTTCTGTCGTACATATTTTATGAACGATATGTGTAATTTAGTTCATAACATGGATATGAATATACAATATTATACATGTATATACATGTATCATGCACAGGACATACATGTGTGATCGTGCATGTATCTGCAGAGCAATATATATATATATTACTCGTGTCTTTGGCACGGAATCTACGGACCAATCCGATCAACAATTATTAGCTTTTGCTGGGTCCTTAAGAAGGGTCTAAGCTTGGAGATTGCCCCATAGATCCATGCCTCATGCCCGTCCCTGGTTCCTTAGCTCCCCCAATACCACCAGCATGAAATGCTTTGCTTCAGGGGTATCCCAAAAAAATCGCAAGTAGCTACTCTACTCTAAGATGTTCTATCAGATTCCTCGATTGTTCACCAAGGGGGAATCAAACAATCCAGGATGTTCCGGCTCAACTGGGATCATCCCAGGATCCCAGGGAGAAAACCAACATGAAACCACCAAATGAATTACATGGTTATAGTTATATAAGTCATATCAATAATATGATTATAAGATAACTAATGATTTATACCAAAATACATGATAGGATCATATCAATATATAAATTTCTGTGTTTGTCTCCTCATTGGTGGCTAAACCCCCCCATGTCTGCCGAAGTTGTCGGAAGATGGGCACCTTTCATGACACAGCCGAAGCCACCTGGCCCGGTGATCGACTTGACTGGGCCCTGGTGGTTTGGGAAGGGGCAAACCTCCTAGGTCCTAGGTTTTAAGGAAGATTCCCATGGTTTAAAACCCATTTGCATGATAAACATTGATAAAAAATGATAAACCATCCCCAGCTGCTGTCCGGTTTGAGGCTTTGAAATGGCCATGACCATCATGGATTCCTCAAGGGAGTTGGCAGTTTCAGGTCAACTCTGCATCTGGCGATCCAACCTGTACAACACTGGGGAGATAAACCCCTTGGATACGAGAAACATCGAGAAACCACTTGTTCCCATGATGATGTTTCAGAATCCATCCCGCATCTGCCTTGGCCCAGTTTTTCGTGCAGCACGTAGTCACCAACAACTTGCGTGCCACCACCATCTGTGACCTGCGCAAAACTGGGGGCTTGGGACGCCAATGGCCAAGGATCTGACTGAGTCTGGCAGAAGCATTTCCTGAGCGGGGGCTTGTTCGAATTAATTTGCCCAGGGGGTGAGAGCCAAAACTGTAAACCCAGCATTTCTGGTCCGCTTCCATTCGAAATGGACCTCTCAGCACCCTCGTTGACATCTGACACGGTCAGAAAGTCATAAAATACCTTCCTCAGTGAAACCTCAAGTTAATTGCTTCATGGTTGAAAGACTATTCGTGGCCATGGCAAGTGTTTTTATGATAACTTCGCAGACGGGAAAAACACTTGCAATAGCAGACATGAACCCCCAGAAAATATACCCTGAACGCATGAATCACCAGATGGGAACCGTAACCCTGAGTATTGAACGAGCCTACAGGGGAATCCTCTTCTACTTCTACCCAAGCATAGTCTCAAAGATCACTTGCAAGGTCCTGCTATCAAGATCATCGGGGAATGATCGGCCCAATGATCCCCAAGGCCCGATTCAGCCATTCTATGGGATGGGAATACTTTGTCAACTGCAGGAACTCAATAATGGATCTTTCCACCTGAAAACTTGTCTTCCACCGGGTCTGGAAGTTTAGTTCATTGAAGGATTCGTAGCTGGGGTATAACCCGCTATGGTATGGTTCTTCTGGGATTCTCTGGCAATTCCTAAGCTTCACAATTTCCCTGCACACAATCGCAGCCTCCCAGCCCCACCTTGAATGGCTCCCCACAAGACACGTGAATCACTTCGCCCTGCCACGAGCGATGCCAGTGAGTCAATTTACCCTGGGGGCCATGGGCTTTTCACACCAAAATCGCTGGGATTAATGGATTTCGTCCTCCGAAATATCGTTTTTTTTCGCTGCAAAGACACGCGCCCAGAAAGCCTGCCGATGTTAGCTACACTGCTAACTACTGCGACTCAGGAAAGGCCTCTACTTGGACAGGGCGACCAGCTCGCAATCGAAGAGCAGGATGGCATTCGGAGGGATTGGTCCCACTCCCTGTGCTCCGTACCCCAGCTTTGGGGGGATCTTGAGCTGCCGTTTGCCACCCACGCGCATCGTTAGAATGCCCTCGTCCCAACCGGGAATCACTTGTCCAGTGCCCACGGCAAACTCCAACGGATTCCGGCTTAATGAGGAATCGAACACCTTGCCATTCTCTAGCTTGCCTGTGTAGTGCACTTTCACACTTTGCCCCTTAACAGGTGCTTCACCCTCACCTACGACTATGTCTCGGTACTGCAGCCCCGAGCTCGTCGTTATCCACGGCTTCTCCTCAACTTCTCCTCCGGTGCTGCTGCCAGCATCGGCGTCGCTGCGGGGTGAGAGCTGCATTTGGCCAACTGCGTCTTCTTCACACCTGGAATCCGCCCAAGCCATCGCAACGAGGCCCAGCGCCATCGCAACGCTGGTGGCAAGGCGCAACATGGCGGCGGCGTTGCGGGGTCGCTGAAGGGCCTGAGATACGAAAATCTTGAGCCAAAGATGGCTACTAATCTGTGGGTCACACCAAAATAGCTGGGACTGATGGATTTCCTCCTCCAAACTGTGGTATTTCACGTAGGTAACTTGATCAGAAATCAAAACCAACTTGAGCAGGAGAAGTTGGAGCTGGACGTAATGCTGCAACACTCACCTTCAAAATCCTGAAACCGGCGGGTTGCTGCCGGGTCAAAAATCAAATCATCATATCCGGAGTCAGGGGTGATGTCATCGCTTTTAGTGCCAAAGTGGCGAAAACTTGACAAAACTGTTGCCGGAATCCGTTTGGATGTGCATAACTGCCCCAATTTGGACCATTTCCACCCATTCGTGGAAGTCGGTTTCCCAAAACATATCCAAGTACTTTGGCTTTAAACTCAAGGCGTTCTTGCAAGGGGTCATGAACCACCATGAGAGGGTCAAGGAGAGCTCTCCTACCAGTGACTCAGCATTCTAACCGGGAGAAGTTGAAGGAGAGAAACGGTTTGCTAATGGAGTCACCTTCAATCAGGGCCCTACTATTTGTAAAAATCGAGTTTTCTCCACACTCTCATATGCCACGTTTAAACCATTGTATGTCCATGTGCATCACAGCCTATAGGGAACTGTTTAGTTGACTCCCCAAGATCGACCATTCCGGCACCTGATCGACCTGATCTACATCGGTGCATTCCACGCCATTGGAATGGAATGCCTGCAGAGTCATTGTGCCACCCCAGGACTGGTTGGGAACCATGTTTGAAGCTACTCATGTATGGAATATCCCCAGACATAGGTGGGTTATTATGGGCTATATGCGGCAACAGGTTAAAACCATCTACGGTTTCTGGGATGCCCTGAGTGTAATGGATGACAATTGGACCTTGATCAGCACAAGTGGGTATGCTACAAGCGAAGAACGGGGGGCAAAACAAACAAACAAAATCCAAATCATCTTTTTTTGTTGAATAACAATGACTCACCAACTTGAAACAATTGAAGTCAATTGGAGATGCTTCGCCGTGCTTATAACCATTGTTTGCCGTGATGTCGGCCAGGGTTGTCCTGGAGCAGGAACAACGGACCGCTTTGAGGTGAAATCTCTTGATGTTGTGGCTGTTTTTGGGAACATCCGAAAATCAATCCATGAATAAATCCATATCAATTCCATATTAATTCCAGATTAATTTCAATATGAATATTAATTCCACATTAAGATTTCAATATGAATTCCAGATTGATTCCATATCCATCCCCAGTTCTTTGCCGAATCAGGTCACTTCACCCGCCAATCAGATCCCACCCAGACCTTGGCGGCCGGCGTCTCCAACTCGAGTGCCTCCGAGGTGCCGTGCCGCTGGGGTGAAAAAGGCTGGGTTTAGCTGGGAAGGTTTTCTAAGTCATGGGGGGTACCATCGATTTTCATCCAAAATCATGGATGACCATGACTTATGTATTGAAAAAAAATCATGGTGACGAGTGGGGATCCCCAATGACTTAAGACCATATGGCTGTTACCCGACTTAGCCACTTAGTGGAATGCACATCCCAATAGACTTCGTTGACTTTAAGGCTTCAAACACCCTTGGAGGAGGTGCTGGAAGGGTCGACATTCGAGCATCAAAGATCCACCTGGGTTGCTGCCATCTTCTTGGCGAAATGGCTATATTTTTAGGCCAGCAACAAGGGGGTTGCGATATACTACTGCCCATCTAGGATCACAATTTCAGGTATGCGAAACCACCAAGTCGTGGTTTGGTGGCTAACAAACCATGTTTTGTTGGTCAAGAATCCCAATCGATCACATTTGTTGTATGGATGAATTTGGATAATGTGGCAAACCCAATGCCATACACCTAACTTTTGGGGATGGTTTATGCCACCCATGTATGGATGATGTCAATCTCACCCATAAAGATTGTTTTCGGGGAATGTTTATCGCAGTGGTTTTACCACATCAATGATGGGTCATCTTTTGAAACCCCGGAGATCACAGAGTTGGTCCGTTTTTTGGCTCAGTTCTGGGATAAAGCCAGTTGTGGTTTGTAGAAGAATGGGTTGTACCTCAAGTTGTGGCCATGTTCTTTGGAAAACCAATCTTTATGAAATCAAGGGGGTTCAACCACCCGCATTTCAGTGATGCCCACAATAATAGATGGTTGAGATTCATTCGCCCTTATTTCTTGCGGTCGTTCGTGGAAAATAAGCCCTTGATAAACGTTTAATATGCCCTTCTGATTGGGTTAACTCCGCATTTTTTGTTTGTGAAATCCGTCTGCTTGTTGAGTGACATCCCCATATCACAATATTTCTGATGATGTAGTGAGCAACATCAACCTAACTAATCACCATAAACATAGCTATCTATATTTTTTGGTTGAACCCCCTAGTAACAGTTATATAAACCACCAATAATAGTCATGCCACTTACCACCAAGTAATAACAATAAACATAGCTATTTAAATCACCATCAGCAACACCATGGTTGGTTGAACCCCCAATCGGCAGGCGACCTTCGTGCACTTCTCCAGAAGGTCAGAGATTTTGGAGTTGGGCGGCAAACTCGGCGGAGAAAAATCGTGGGCACAGTAGCTGGGTAGAAGTAGAATAGCCACCCCTGGCGAATTAACAGTCAAAAATAGGCATTGAACCGCCCAAATTAGGAGCATGTCTGCAATCAAAGAAACATCTAGGGATGACTGGTAGATATGTGGAAAAAAAAGAAATCTATGGATTCAACTGGTAGATTCAATTAAAATGTCAACATGGAGGTTTCCGAAGTCATGGGCATACCACAATTTTCATCCCAGTCATGGATGACCATAAATGCGTATTGAACCCATGGTGACTTGGGGAACCCCCCTATAGGGATAACTGATACATATGTTGAATACAGGGAAATGCCCTATTTTTGGATATTTAAATCCCTATATTTTGTTGCGGAAAGCATATATACAGTATAGGGACCTAAGAGGGCAAAAATATAGGATTTAACCACCAAGCATAGGGAGTGAACCACCCAAAATCGAAATTCGACTACGAAAAAGGAGGTGATTTCTGGAGGGACCAAACTTCAATCTGGACCAATTATAATCCAGTTACAATCCAGCTGCAGCCCAGAATTCCAGGACGCGTACTGGGAAAAAAATATCCGACTCCCTGTTATCATCATCTTCCCAAACCCAAATGAGGGTGTTGCGTGTTGCTCACGTTGGTGAATTCTCATATGTCATGGTTAGTGCCTGAATCAAGTACCGTATATATGTATGTATATATATATATATTAAATATCTATGTATATATATATATATATCAATGAATAAATAAATAAATAAATAAATAAATAAATAGATAAATAAATAGATAAATAAATAAATAAATGTATATTTACATAAATATCTGGCTCATCAGCTCCGAAGTGTACCTTTCAAATCAAACATGCTTTGGTCTCACAGCACATTCCGGATTCAAAGATGCCAACCATATACATAGCTCATTTGGGGGGTTCTTAAAATGGGGATCCCCAAAACCACCATTAGTTTCAGTACTAAACTAGTCTAATCTTGGATGATTTGGGGTACCTCCTTCGGAAACCTCTATTTATTTATGCATGCCTTGTCTTCCCAAGCAGAGAACGCGAAACCCAGCTGTCAACGCCAGGGTTGTTCTCCATTCTCGGTGCCCCACAAAACCTCCCGAAGCGCATCGGAAGTGCCGTTCCTGGCGACCCAAAATCAGGCAACCATGGAGCCAGATATGGGTGATCCAATGTGTAGTCATCTCCAGTAACTCTGGTAATGTTAGGAAAGCAATGTCATAAACCAGCCATATGGATTGATGGTTTACAGCCACAAAAATAGTAAACTTAGGGATGGCTTACAGTTGCTGTACTGGGGGATTGATATGGAATTGTAGGTTTGAGGCATAGGCATACCCACATGCTTTGATGAACCCCAAAAGCCTTAGGATACCACGGATCCGCTTTCAGGCATTACTCTCCTGCACAATGGTGGGGGCAGAAAACAGATCTTTTGATGTCAGTGCCCCCTACAAATTTGTGTAAAAACCCCATGATCTAGTTCTATAAATCGACCACAAATCAAACACTTGATTGACTTCGAAGCCAAATTAGCCGGTGCACCCACATTGCAACCATCCGTTCATAGCTGGTGATTGGAGCTGATGTGATGAGGCTCCAGAAGCTGATGGTTGAGCATCAAACATATGATTGTCGTTGGGGATCATCATCACATTATGGTCGAAAATTTCCAAGTGTTTGCAACCGCCAACCAAATGATTCAGGGAAATTGCCTAATGAGGTTATTGTCGCCATAAGTTCTAATGAAGTTGCCATGTGACCACCAGTTTTTGACTACCACTGGAAACGACCCGCATTGATGGCAGAAAACACCTTTTTACTGGTCATGGACCCAGACTTGAAAGTGCATCCCAAACATCGCACGGCTAACCTGTGCCGAAAGGATCAAGTTCATTGGGATATCGCAATATATTCCTCCATGCAAAATGCCCCCCAAAAAAAAACAACAACCCAGAAACCAGAGATTCACCACATTCCACCCAGTATCAAAACGCAACAAAACGCAATTTTACCAACAAACTCATCTAACATGCTGATTTGATCACAAGAATGGACATTTCATCATTTAACCAATCAAGAAGTTGTTTATCCCAAGAACAAACCATCATCATCCACCGGCCCTGGCACCTCCGAACGAAGATCTTGATCACGTCCGCATCATGAAAACTGGGAGATCGGGAGACCATAAGCGACTGGAGTCCACCAAGGGGGAACTATGGGTCTTAATATTCCCTATGTGAAGATAATGGGGAGATCTTATGGTATATATCAGCCCATTGAATGGGATATTTGGATTTGGATGCATCTGAATCATCAGGTATAGCCCCAAAGAACCAATTAAAATGTGGTAAAATGGATTAAAAAAACCAGTGGATTGTGGGGGTACCCTATTTTCAGCCAAAACCAGATGGCTGACAAATGGATGTTCGGCTGGAGGAAGTCATCGGGACACGGTGTGGCATAGTTGTTTGCGAATGGCCCCTGGTCATAGCATCATGAATGATAGGGTCTTTTGGGGGTATACAGATTTCTACATGAGGATAATCCTTCCATAGTATATTGGGTTCCCACCAAAAATGGCTGTAGATTTTCCCTCATAGGGGGTGACCATGGCCCATCCGAGATCGAATCAAGCACTGGCAATTCTCAGAGGATGATTTCTGACCGTAGTGCAATGAATGCTGTTGTGGCAAAATCGAGGGCACTGTTTGGTACACCATGTATTATTTTTTACCTATTGGTGGATAAATATGGGGTTAAATGCTCATTGGTCAATCAACCAGTGGAAACAAACGTCGATCTGGATTATTTGGAAATATTTCGCCGACCCTTTGGCCATAATTTCGAATAGTTGCCCCAATCCAATTCCCATCGTTCCAGTGATGTCGCAACGGGTTTGGTCGTGAAATCGACAAGCTGCTCCACGGCGAAACTGTCAAAGGCGCCGAACATCAGGCAGTGCCTGGCTGAGCCATGAAAAAGTACCGGTTTCTACCGTAGTCAAGTTACATGGGGTCAATATATGGGATAAATGGGTGGTTTAACCATCAAAAATCGTGGTGCAATCAAAGAGCCCCGTTTTTCGCGAATGTTGGGTCCTTATCAGCTCTGTATCCCTGAGTCTTGGCAATGCTTGTCAACGCGCTGACATGTCAATATCTGTATATATATATATACATATACATGTATATAATTATATACATAATATTGATCCGTCTGAATCGATGACGGTCCCCCTATGTGGGAAAAACACAGCACATCTGGGTCTGTCTGAAAATTACCCTCAGTATATGGCAATCAAAATTTGGGGCACACCACTTTCAGTCAAACCCAAATCCCATCATATGAAATTCTGCCTGGCAAATATGAAATGGGTTCTAAGTGCTGTGATAAGAATCACCAACGGAGTAGTGTCACCCCTAGACTATTCTGAGTGATTCAGCTGGCGGACCATTGCTATCTCGGATACAAAAAAGCCCGAAATCCCCAGACAGGGTATGAACCATCCTTGGAGGCTCATTATTGGGTTTACCATTTTACTCAGTTAGTACTCCCTTTCCCCCCATGACATGATCGACATCGATTTGCTAAACTGGGTTTTTAGGTACTTCGTTTAGAAATGCTTCTGACCAGTTCCTGCTACTTCGCTAAGCAAAACCTGGGTCCAAGTTGGATGTTTCCGCTGGGTACCCCTTTTCTCCATTGGTTTCCTCATCAAAAAGGGCATTACTTCTATAACCCGGGGACGATGCACGAACGTGGTCATCACTCGTTAGCTCATCACTGGAGTCCATCACTGTGCCAAAAAGAGGGCTGTTCATAAATCCGGCCTATACATGTTTTACCTATTGAACATATTTATTGCAGCAGGGTGTCTTGATAAATCCCAGATTTAAGACCCCAGAATGGGGATGATGCCCTCTACTAACTAATGATCCATGGATCATCCATGGTGAGGTTGCTCTGAAGTCGCTAGAAATGATCCAGATAGCGGGGGTTCGCCTGGGAAGTTGCGGGAAATTCGACTGCCGTAGACCCAATAAAAGGAAAATCACAGGTTCCTTTTCACTCGGGTATCGGGGTCACAAGACTTTGGTTTCTGGCCGCCGGGCACAACATGAGATAGTTCGACTGACTTGGCGAAACTAGTTTCGCGAGGCCAAATTTTCATATGAATTCCCCATAATTTTCACAACTTCAAAACACCAAATGTACCAGTTGCCAGTCCAAAGATCTGTAAAATCAACTGCTTTGTTCTTGGGTGCACCTTCCACTTGTAGCCGGATATAGTTCGCCATAGTTATAGGGGCCTATATCCCAACTTATGGAGGTATAGAACTATGGTTGTAGCCAGAAAAGTAACCTCAACTACATCCCCCAGTAGTAGAATGCCAAGAACATCCCATTAAATCCCATTAACATCCATTCAAACTCATGATTTTCTTGGTTCAAGCACCATTTTTCACCATGTTGGGCCTTAAAAATCACCAAAGTTCCCCCATATGTTTTTGCCGCAGCGCCTGGTCGGGCCACAAACCCTAGGCCATTGCTCCTGACCAGTGTGATCTTTGAGGATACGCCCCGGGGTAATCAGCTCCATCGCGCGCTAGGAAATCCCCGAACTAAATGGGGGCTTAAATGGGAGAACCATCGAACTGAATAGGGGATTTGATAAATGGAGATCTGGTAAAGCAGTAGAAAATGGTGATATAGTAGGGATATCATGGAATATTGATGGGAATACGTGATGGAAGATGAATGGGAATATCATTGTGGAATATTGATGGAATATTAGCGGATATACATCCCCTTTGGTAATCAAAGATGGCTAGCTGGGAAATCCCCGAACTAAATGGAGGGGTTTTATGGGAAAATCATCTATACATGGGAGATTTTCCGTTGCCATGTTTGCTCGCGAGAGGGTATGACTAACCAAAGGGTGCTTAATTATGGTTTAATGGGTCTGTCTCATAGCAAATCATATCCAATCGGATAGTGGGGAGAAGGGGATGGGACCAACATTTTGGGGATTGTGTGGGTAATCGAATGGATTTTACAGATCATAACCAATCCAATCATGATCAATCATGGGGATGTTGATCAACTGTTTCATCGGGATATAATTTGGATGTAATCTGGATGTATTGTCAATATTTTATCCTAACATAGCCAACAAACTTGGGTGATGCGATAAACCCAATAATCAAATCAGCCCCAATGACTTGCTTGAATTTTAGAAACCATCCCCAATTTGGGGTTCTTGTTCTCTTGGGCTTACCACGCTACCATGGTAATTAATATCAACATAAATCATAGAACATCCACATTTGATGGCTAAAATCCCCTTGTATCACATGAAAAATGTACATCAATGGATTGTAAATTGAAAATATGATTGTCCTGGACCCTGAGAATCACTACTTTTCAGGGGAATGTAGTATTCCAAGATATTCCAAGCCCCAGAGATGGAAGGGTTTACGCCAAATATGGAGGATGCTTCACTCGATGGTAGCACCTCCTGGTGCCCGTTTCGGAAGGCGTCCCCTCAAGCTTGAAAAAACATATCGCGGCGACGAGGCGACATCTTTACAAGCTGTAAAGGGCTCCAGGGTTTCCGGATATTCAGTGAGATCCCTGTTTTCAAGTAATTTTCAATTGTTCTCCAAAGCAATGAAAAACACGGTTTGAGTGGGAAAAATCAAGCTTTTTTGTTGGTGATATCATGTATCGGCTTCATCCACAACTTCCTATTGACCAGAGCAAGCATTTTTCTGTTCGATGATCATCGGGGTTATTTCATAGTGATGGCACACCGCTGGAATCAGATAAACAACTCCAGGCCACTGCCCAGTACGAGGCGTATCTTGACCATCCGATCCACAAGACGAAGGTTGCAAACAAGAACAAACAAGACGAACATTGCAGCTTCGAAATGGGCTAACCAGGAACTTGCATCAAGATATTGAGAAGAATATCATAACAAATTCATGTCTGATAGGAATTGATAGGTGTGACAAGATCACGAACTCAAAGTCGTTCAGCCTACCTGGCAATATGCCAACTCAGTTGGGACTGAACACGATGTGTGGTGTCCAACAACCACACGTTAGAAGACTCACAGCCCCAACATATTTTTGTATGTGTCATATTCGGTTGGTAAGCTGGAAATGAGAAAAACAATCCATTCTAGATCATGTTCCAAAGGCAAAAAAATCTGGAAAATACCCTGGAAATCCATCATATTCATCCATTTTCCATGTTTCCAAAGGCCAAAAATGGAGGTTTCCTGAAATGGGGGGCACCCCAAATCATCCATTTTAAATAAGATGTTCTAGTATAAACCATCCGCTTTCGGTTACCCCCATTTATGGAAACCCCTAAACTGTACAAGGCCGCACCCTCTTTTTTTCGGCAACGCTACACGTCGCGGCCCCGCACGGTCGCCGGAAGCGGCCCTGCACCCACACCTCAGGGGGTTTTCTGAGGCAACAGGGCAGATTTACTCTGTAGTAAAGCTACAAAAAACCATGGAAAATGATGGAAAGTTGTCATTTAGTTCGATGTTTTACCTGTTGAAAGCTGGTGAGTTTCCATGAGCAAACTGTCAAATTACCAGACAGCAATCCCCTTTAGGGGTTTGGTGTTGCCCGTTTGCTCTCCCTCTGGGGTGACAACCTGCCTGGCGAACCCACTGGGACCCCAGGCTCGAGGCATAACAACCTTGGTGGCAACTTGGCACAATCCATCATGACTTGGGGATATCCTAAACAAAAAGACCACTGGTAATTTAACAGTTTGCTATGGAAAATCACAATCTTTTTTTTTCGGTGAATCATCGAACTAAATGACCATGTTCCATCGTCCGAGGTGCTCCGGTGCCGCGGTTCGTGACCTCTGTCCGCCGCAGTTCGCAGCTAAGCCTGGGTGGTAGGGGCGATTTTTGAAAAACATCCCGGGGATATGTTTGGATAAAGCTCATAGTTATCCCCAAAAAGAATCAAAAAGATAGAAAATCCCTATTGAAATAGTGATAATTGACTTTTCTATCTTTTGGGGATGATCACTCCTATATTTATCAATAGTTTTTCATCCCCAGAATATCCCTTAGGATCTAAACGTTTGATCACCTGTATCCCCATGGTTGCGGGATATTGATTGATCTGGGTCAATTGATATCCCGTCTACTATGGGGACAAGGAGCAAAAAGCGGGATATCAATCAATACAAGTTAATTGAGATCAACCAAGGTACTAAAATGGATATCAGTCAGTTGTTCGAATGGAGTTAACAACCATGGTGAGTCTTCGATTCCTGCAGTGAGCCCATCTACCACGAAGCTTGTTGGTTCCTGACCAGTTCTTCGGGTATGATCATCCATTTCAAACCATCAGTACCCAATGGCATTCTGGACCTACAAAAACTCAATAATCTTTGGCACTAAACCATTCAACCATTCATAGTTAGGGGACATTCTACGCCACAAAACATGGATTTCCTGTGGTCAGGCTGGTCTTTTTTCGGTCGCTTGACATCTTGCAAGTCCTCTACCTCCTGCCACCGCGCTGTGTGGGTCGGGCTGAGAAGATGCAAATATAAAGCCAAGCATTTAATAGGATGGATATCATGGGATATACCCTTAGTGAATGATAATTGGAAATAGTGGATTATTTGCTTTCTGTGGATGATGCTGCTATTACAATCTGGATGAGTTACTATACACTAGTTCACCAATTCACCAGCCTAAAATATGGTCATTGTGAAATGGTTTCCCTACTAACCACAATCTACGGTGGCGTTGTGCTGACGTCATTACAATTCATCCAGATATGATGGGAAATGCTATACATTCTATTTCAAATGAGAAATCACCAGCATTTTGCTGTTTGGGTTTGTATGAAAAGTGTTTATTCCAAATTCCAACAGAATTCTCATCAGTTTTCCCATGAAAATTGCCACTTTGGGGCACACATACTATCTATCTGGACAACCCCGTTTCGGGGTAGAAATCCCTGCATTCAAAGGGGAAGAGCACGTCATTTCAAGTATGAAAACATCAGAGATGATTCAGGGATCAAAAGGGGCCATCACTAATCCCAGACAATAGAACATAGTCACAGGATATTGGTATGTTTATACTTTCTGGGATGATATTCCTCGGATATCACAGTATTATTAGGATGCTTATTTGAATATCCCAGAAAAGTTATCACTAATCTTGATAGCGTGCCAAGAGTAAACATCCACTAACCAGCCATTTTAGGGTAGGGTACCAGGGTTTTGAATGGTTTTGACCCATCACCAGTTGGTTGTTGCCGTTGTTTTGCACACCAATAATCCATTCTCCAGACAAAGGTTGACCTAGTATGGCAAAGTCGCTTCGGAAAATCCAACCAGGATCTGCTGAAAATTGCGGCTTCCATGCGAGTAGGCTTACATGCGTGCACTCTGATGTTGTTCACTGGCTTCATGACTCCACTTATGATTAGTAATTGGGCATGTAGTGCAATTCGCTTCACCTGTGTGAAATTGATGGCCACAATCCATAGTCCGAGAGCAAGACAACTTGAATACTAAATGCTCCGAGTCTCTTGAACTTCCATGCGCGTGCAAATCGCAACATTGGATGGTTTTGCTTCCGAGCATGACCGAAGTTTGGATGTCTTTGGCCAGTTTTTCCAACCATACCCCTCTGTGAATGGTTTCTTACGCTCCAAACATATCACCGGCAAGATGCAGCTCATGAATACACCCCAATCCATGTGGTTTACCTACCGATACCATCCAAAAAAAAAACACCATCTTGCAACACACAGGAAGGACCTCGCCAAGGTCGATCTGTAGCTCGCGCTTCAGCAGCTTCCGGACCTGTAGCTCCACCAAGTGGGCACATCGTAAGAACGTGCCATGGATCCAGAATCTGCCACTTTCGGATTCATGGGATTCATGGGCAAAACGGCCTGGAACTGGAGTCTCTCAAGCAAAACGATGCTCTCAGGAGAGGAGTAACTGTAGGGGTCATGCGACCATGATGGAGAAATTTGAGGTGCATGGGTCGGTACTTTTGGAATGGGAAAAAATCCACTGGCCCTGGATCTAAAATGCTCTAGATATGTTTTATGGTCACCCATTCGACGAATCGTATTTCATGGGTCTACAACTCCATAGATATCCATCTCATGGGGGACCCCCGTCCCCGGCACCTGGGTGGCCTCCTCCCCTTGAGGATGTACGAAGGGACCCTGTGCGAAGGGGAGATTTGGGCTGTCCATTTTTTGGGAGGTTGGGGAGGTTGGATGCTTGACAATCCTTGAATCTGTTGGTAACATGACTGATGTTTGGTTCTCCAGATTGAGGTAACTCGCCAAAAAATCTGGTGGGTCTTTAAATGGGTGGTAACCCACAAATCAGCCAACATTGGACCAGTTTTGTATTGAAACCTATGGTTTGGGGATCCCCCATTGCGATTTTTTGGGAATTGGGTCAGGACTGGAGCCACAAATGGCTGCCAAAAGCTGCCATCTCTTCCTTTATAATTTCTACAATCCTATCCCCCGTTAGAAACCATGGTACAGTATCGGATTTATTCATTTTGGAGACCCATAGGTGGGGTCGTATTTAATGTATTGAAGGGATTCTGCTTGTTGCTTGTTTGATCATCCAAGGGCACTTGGCATGGTTTCATCAACTTGTTGTTTTCATCTCTTGAGTACCCCATCATTTCCCAAGAAGTTGATAGATATTAACCCATCCAAGAATAGCGGCTGTCCAAATAGTTCACCACCAATAGCTGAATATCATTGACCACAATAAGATGATCCATCATTTATCGAATAATCTATCAAGTTGTCCACATGCATTTGAAATTCATGTGGAGGTTTCCTAAAAAACGGATACCCCAAATCACCCAAGTCAGTAGACCATGACTTAGTATCGAATCCCATATTGGCTTCCCATTTGAGAACCTCCTATGTTCAACCCCATTTTTAGATCCCATTTCATGTCTCAAGAAGATCTGTTCGAGAGTGGATGACAGCTTAAATTTTGACCCATATCCAGTTTGGCAATGGTATTGGCACACCGTCATGTTGTTTCGATTTCCTTTTTGTGGGTCAAAACTGCAACCTATGCTGTTCAGAAATGTTCAAAACCCCCGTTTTTGTCCTGTCTCAAAAGTCGGGCACGATTCGCACGATCATCTGGAATTTTGATGTTCATTCTTAACTAATTGCAGCATTTAGCCCCCCAAAAAAATACCTTTCCTACTACTGCTCACAATGAATCGCTTTATACAGGAAGTAAGCCTGTGGAGTTTCCCAAACCATCGTCAAATTGTTGAGACTTCTGACTGTTCCAAGCTCTTTCACCACTTCGTAGCTGCTTGATCCTATTTCGAGTTCAATTTTCCAATTTGTTTGCGGCGCGCCAAAAGAATGCTGTACCAAACCGTCACTGGTCAGAGTGGACACACTGGAGCACAGTCGCTACAAATATGACAGGTTATCTTGGACTGCAGAGCTGTCGCCACCACAATCTGGATCGCCCCATGTCACTACGGATCCATCTGCCAGGATTGCAGCAAAAGCAAAAATTGCAGCCTGAACCTGCTTTACATTCTTGAGTTGATGTTGGACTGCAGAGCTGTCCCCGCCGCAATCTGGATTGCCCCATGTCACGACAGATCCATCTGCCAGGATTGCAGCAAAAGCAAAGATTGCAGCCTGAACCTGCTTTACATGCTTGAGCTGATGTTGGACTGCAGAGCTGTCACCACCACCAGTTGGATCGCCCCATGTCACAACCGATTCATCTGCCAAGATTGCAGCAAATGCATAGCATGTCCCCTGAACCTGCTTTACATTCTTGAGTCGATGTTGGACTGCAGAGCTGTCACCACCACAAGTTGGATCGCCCCACGTCACGACAGATCCATCTGCCAGAATTGCAGCAAACGTCCTGCATGTGGACTGAACCTGCTGTACATTCTTGAGTCGATGTTGGACTGCAGAGCTGTCGCCACCACAATCTGGATCGCCCCATGTCACGACAGATCCATCTGCCAGGATTGCAGCAAANCTTTACATTCTTGAGTCGATGTTGGACTGCAGAGCTGTCGCCACCACAATCTGGATCGCCCCATGTCACGACAGATCCATCTGCCAGGATTGCAGCAAATGTCCTGCACGTGGACTGAACCTGCTTTACATTCTTGAGTCGATGTTGGACTGCAGAGCTGTCGCCACCACAATCTGGATCGCCCCATGTCACGACAGATCCATCTGCCAGGATTGCAGCAAA
>BGPT01001936.1:85479-101673 GCA_003297045.1 Symbiodinium sp. clade C Y103
CAGATCCATCTGCCAGGATTGCAGCAAAAGCACTGTCTGAAGCCTGAACCTGCTTTACATTCTTGAGTCGATGTTGGACTGCAGAGCTGTCGCCGCCACAATCTGGATCGCCCCATGTCACGACGGATCCATCTGCCAGAATTGCAGCAAAAGCAAAGATTGCAGCCTGAACCTCTTGCACCCTTTTTAGCTGGTCGGTGACAGCGCAACTTTCACCACCACAATCTGGATCGCCCCAGGTTACGATCCTGTCACCCCCGCAGCACCATACGGCAAAAGCACTTCGTGATGCCACCACGTTTACTTGTTGTACTATTGCTGTTAGGGTGTCCCCCTCTTGAATCCCTGCGACTTGCAGGGACTGCATCACATCAACCAAGGCGATCCCGTCTGCAGTGACAAGCCTCACGAAACCTTGTTCAAGAGATTTCTGGGCCAGACATTTCAAGTCCCCAACTTTGGAGGACTCCAGAATGAACAGGCGCTTACGTTTTCCGCTAGGCAACGCTACATAGACTTGCAGCATCGCACCAAGTAGCGCTACACATTGACGAGCCCCAAAGAAAAATCGTCTGGAAGTTCTCGAGCCAAACCTACAGGATCCCGAAACTTCTCAAGCTAAACTGTTGGGGGATATGCAATTTTTGTTGGATTCAGACAATTTGTCAAATTAGATACGCTCAGATATCATATTGGCGGGCCTCAAACTAGGAAATCTGTTGCGAGTCTGAAGGGAAAGGCCCGGTTGAGGAGTGTCAAAAACCTGTTGGCAAGACCTTTTTTGGCTGGTTCATGAGGAGTCCCAGTTCATGTGGCGATTTCTTCAATATGCCCTTTAGTTTTCATGCAGTTGGGGTGGTGGTATACTTGAGCACCATCAAAGCAGGACCACAGCAGGGGGTTGATGTTATCGGGATGTGGGGATGTGCACTGTTGCTGTATGAAAGTAGGGCGGATGGCTCTTAGTACCTGTTTTGTTCTTGGGACAACCGTTTTTGTGGGTTCATACCTTGAGTTGTGTTGCTAGTATGTCCGGTTTTTCAGTGGCTCTGTACCCAATAAGTCTTGCATCCCTGCCCTTTTGCAATGGGCTTATGCAATTTCTGGTGCCCATCCCCATTTTGGCTGGTGAAACCCTGATTACATCCCCATTCTCCCCTGACAGCGTTAGGTTCCCAGATCGGTCGTCCGTCATTAGTTGAAACTTGATAGGAGATCACTGCCGTCACACTTTCCTATCACCTCTGCTGTTGGGTGTACCACCAGCACTTCTTTCTTGCTTAAATCCTTCCTTTTCCTGCAAATATCACTCATTTATATTCTGGTTGGTTGTATACCCCATATTTTTTAGAGGGTAACTCTCCAACTTGAGAGATTTATCCCATTTTATCCCTACCATGGCTGAAACCGAAATGTTGGCGCCTGACAACTGCAGGAACCCTGCTGAGCCCACGTGGCACACAATTTGCCCAGCTGCTGTGAGCGACCTGAGCACCCGACTGGCGACTGGCTGACTGATTTCACAAACATGGCCGGTTCAGCCAAGCAGTCCAAGTTGCAGAAGTCGTTGAAGGCCTGTGGCAAAGGTAACCATGAGGATTTAACGAATTCTCAATGATAGCTGATTCATAGCGTTTAAGAAACATGAAACCAAAGTTTTTGAACCATTCAACCATGCCATTGTTGTGAACACCCACTATTCGTTTCAAACATTCCCAAGGTTTCAAACGAAAACGCGGGATGAAACGAGGCACGATAAAAGGGTTGTAATGTGAGATGCAGATTCGAAGCAGATTCGAAGGCGGACTATGAATGGACAAAATCAAGCACAATCAAATCACAAGGAAATCACAGTGTTTCCATTGAACAGGATTGAATCAAACCAGTCTTTTTTAATCATTGGTTCGACCCTATTTCAACTTGCAACCATCTAAAGAAAAGCATAATATTCGGTTCACAGAAAGAACTAAGCAAGTCTGCGCACCCAAAATGTTCATCAGTGATATCTTTTTGGTCAGGATACACGAATGTAAATTGTACCTTTCCCTCAAAGAAATGCACACAAACACACAAGATAAATTGGTTCATCCGGCTAGATTCATCTGGCAATTTCAATACCTGAAAAGTTTAGAAGTTGGGTGATTCCCCTCAACCGCACAGTGACCCCGTGGAGATTCCACAACTCGCCATCCACTCAAAATCACCCTGTTTTTGTTGAATCCACATCTTTCTTCGCAGTTTTTGGTGGTTCATTTCCATCACTTTTATTTCTTTGCAAACTGTTTCACCTTTCAAGAAACCGCTCAGTTTGGTGGTCAATGACCCCATCGTGGCTGGACTCCATTTTTTGGTGGCCTAATCATCTTAATCCACATGTTTGCTGGAGAAGTTCCGATTTTCTCTGATGGTTTCTCCGGAAAACCAACTTCAATCCACATGTTTAGTGGTTTAACCCCAGCCTTGGGGGTAAAATCCCACTTTTTGGTGATTGATCCAAATCTGTAGTGGTTAAACCGCAATTTTGGACGCTAAAATCATTGACATCCATATGTTCGGTCTGTAAATTCCCGTTTTTGCTGGTCAAATCCACATGTTCAGTGCTTAAATCCCAAAGCTGTCTCAGATTTCGTCATTAAATCCCCAAAATCTCCATGGTTCATGCTTAAAAACATCCAAACACCCATATCTTTGGTGGTTAAACTATGGGAAATTCCCCAAAAATCACTGGTTTTTCACCGCTTCCCACGGTGAAAAACCACCGCGCCTTTCGCCACTTCGCCTCGCGCGACCCTTTGGCGCTGCCCCGCAACGACGGAGGCAGTGCCGTTTTGCGGCGCACCGGTGGACAGCAGCCCAGCGGAGTGGGTAACTGGCGCGGTTGGTAAATGGAGAAAATCATGGGGATTTTCAGCAAAACTTCATGGGATTTCAATGGGATTCAAGCATCATTTATATACCAAGATCTAATTTAAAGGGGATTCCATGAGGCTATGATAGGATTTCCATTGCCATGTTTGATTGCTACAAGATGGTAAAATTAATGGAATTTTCACCAGATGGAAAAGTGAGTTGCCTCTATTTTCAGATTGGATTTCCTGTTCTAATCTTTTCGGGGTTTGCTATACACATTGAAAACTGGATAAATCTTGGACACTCTGATATCATACTATGGAGAAATTGGCACCAACCACATATGTGTGCCACGTTTGAAACTGGGCGTGTCAACTTTGTTCAAAAAAACATGGGTGTTTGCAAATTTAACCAACCAGAAAAACATGTCAACAGACATTGGGGAATTTCACAAAAAATCAAGGGGTGAAGTATCCTATTGTTGGTCCGGTAGTTGGGAGGTCATCAACTGATGGGCGCTGCAGTTTAAGCACTGGCTTCATGGCTTAGTTTGGCTCGCTGCGGCTGGTTAAATGACCCAGCCAGATGACAGGACTGTCCATCTGACCCATCTTGGGCTTCAACAAAGGCATTGTGGTGATGCTGAACTCACCGAACACTACTCGAAAAATATGTTTCTGAAAGTAAAGGTGAAGAGCCAACTACCATTGGTGAGATTTTCGTTGTGGAACATCATTTCAGCGGGATATCATCTCCCAAACGACTTTCATTTCCACTGTAGACGCTGCAAAATCTAGCCACCCGCGTGCACCTTCATCTTTGGAAGTCCCACCAAGACCCACAATGTAACGTAGGGCGCGACATACTTCCTACCGCTGCACAACATGATTCCAGATTGCCTTCATAGATCAACAGATTCAGGCTTCCAGGCTTCATACTTGGTGACCCACTCTACTTAATGACTTAATTGGCTTTATCCACATGTGTGTTGGATAAATCACAACCTTTGATGGCAAAATCCCAATTTGTGTTTGATCTTTTTTTGGTGGTTAAATCCGTTTACATCCAACAAAATCCACCTGGGAAAATCCGAGTTTTTTGGTGCTACAAACCCATTGAATTTCTATTCATCACAACTCAAACCCATGAAATGATGATTAAACCCCATTAAAGCACTACAATCCCATTATAAATCCCTTTGATCCCGTGAAGTGTTCCCCGCAGGTCCTCTGCTTGTTTCGCAGCTGGGGTCGGAGCTCAGGAGGGCTGCGGTAGACGTACCTCCAGGGACGAATGGTGGCCACGGGCATATGATCAATGACAATGACTGGGTAGTTCTTTATTGGGTATGCTTGACGTAGTATTATCATATAGTATGATCTATGAACATTGGGTATCATGTGCCTTTTTGAAAGAATCGTTCGGAAGTACAATGACTGTAGTATTATCTTTTTGGGTAATTCCGAATGATTCTTTCAAAAATGTGTAAGTACCGAATTTTGAAGCACCAAAACGGGGGCACCACAGTCAACCACTGAGCCTTTCCTGTGCACAATGAAGTCATATGCATCTCGCCCCACCAGTTTGGGGCTATGTCGGCCACGTATCCATCATTCGTTTTGAAATGCACGTGGTTGTTGCCCCTGATGGACACGCCTGACAAATGACAGAAATCAGCCAACCAATAAAATGTCTGCCTTTGCTAGTTTTGCGGCATTCAGCGCGAAGCCTGATATCACAGGTGGCATGGGTTCATGCAGTTCCGGTGTGTTATGGGTCAAGCATTGAGGTCCTGGGAACCCACACACAGATTGACTCCTTATTTTCTTAGCACTTTGGACCAAAAAATTGATAGCAACCCCCATCTATCTACCCAGTTGTTTCATCAAAACTCTGTCGTTCTTGCGGGTAAGAAGCACGAAGAAGCACCTTTTTTTGAGGTGAATCCACCCCAAGCACACCGTTTCTGCGGGCCCATGAAGACTACATCCTGCAGAGCCGCGGAATGCTGAGCACTATGGAGATTGAAGAACATTTTGGGGGTTCTCAAGAAATATAAAAACCCAAGCCCACCATGCACACGAAAAACTTGCAATGGTGCAGACTTACTCCTTCAGAACTTTTTGGGTAACCCTGAATCTTAGACTCTCAGAAATGAAACCCAAAGTCTTGGACTCAGGGTCACCCAAAAACATTGCTGAATCACTGAATCAAGGCAATTGGATGTGTCTGAAAATGGGGTAGATCCCCAAAAGAATATCATTTAAAGGGGGAAATATGATTACTGGCAATCAAATTAGTAAGTACCCTGTTAGGAAGTACCCTATTTTCAGACAAACTCAATTAAAGAGTGATGTCCCAAAGCCCAGCGATTCACGCAGCAGATTCCTTACCCTCAAAGAGATCATCAAAGAGCTGCGTCTCAATGGTGTAGTTGGGAACCTGATGTGTCGTGGTACCATCTGGCGGCTAACTTGGCAATGGAATTTTCATGTGTTTAACTAGAAACATCATCTAGAAATGGGATTTGATGCATTTCCAAGTTGGTTCGCCAAAGGGTTATGGGCATTAGTATCGAAGCAATACACATGAATGGATGTCTGAAAAAAATGCGTGTTGCCATGAATGCCCGGTCGATACTTTTCAACCAGTCGACCAGTTTGCTTTGATTCACCAGTGGGATGTGTCTGAAAGTTAGGGTTCTCCACCATTGGTTTTTCCCACACCCATTTACCCCAACAATTTTCGGGGGGTGCAGTTCCAGTTGTATTTGAAACAAAATATACATAGTTGTAGGGGCTATATCCCAACCCATGGAGGTGAATTTGCCATGGTGAACTCTCCATTTGTTTCACCTCAGTCCTGCACCCTTTATGGACCGAGAAGCCAATAAGAAGCTCGGCTTTTGCTTTGCTGCCATCTCTGCCGCAAACCGATACAAGCGATCCTGAGAGGATGATTCCGTCTTCAACTGACCCTTCCTACTTGGCAGCGTATGTCGCATGCGACTGTACAGGGTCAATATCAGTGACCCCTACCTGGACATGAATAAAGTCAGAAAAATCTGCCTTGAAGTTTTAAGAAAGTAGCCCAACTTTCCATACGACACAGGGGAAAAAAACAACAAAAGCAAAAAGAAAAAAGTACCGTACCCTCTGGTTATTTAACATAGCTATGGAAAATCACCATTCTAAGAACGGTAAATCAGCTATAGATGGGCCATGGCTTCCATAGCTTTTTGTACGTTTACCAGAGGGTAATCTGACTCCTCTACCAAGTCTCCACGTGCTCGCCAGAATAGGGCGGATTGGTCACCAGCACATCATATTCTGGAAGTGAGGCCTGAATCCAGCTCGGGCGGTGCTGGTGAGTCTCCGAAAAATAGACATAACATGACATAACTGTTCATCTACAAACTGTACTTATTGGATAGTCTTAAACAGTTCATAAATAATCCAAAGCATCTTCAGGTTGTTGGTCATGTTTAGTCCCTTCGCCAAGAAAACCCACCAAGAAACGGGAAGAAGTATCTGAGCAATGGCTAAAAACCTGTTTCTGATCCATGATTCAATCTGTGCATCCCGTTCGACCCCACTAATTTCCACTTCATCAAACTTCTCAATTCCTGAAAGAAGGTGAGGCCCAGTTATAAGTTTATAATCCCCTATGAACTATAAGTTACACCCAAGTTACACCCCCCCAAAAAAAAACAACAGTTATTGGAGTTCTGTGCAGCAACAAAGGCGATTTCGTAAAGGGGCTCCACCCCGTAGGATTCGGTCCATTCGGTGTCCAAGGTACCTTTTGCGCTGCATAGAAATCCACTGGTTGGTTGTAGACATTGTAAAAACCTGGCAGATTTCATCTGTTGATCTGTGACATGTTTTTTGGTGGATCTACATGGTATTCTGGGATAGAAACTGCGAATAGTGGAGATCGATGGATACTCTATACTAAAAAAGTAATACGTAAAAGTCAGGATCCCAAATTTAAGATATCAAAAAGGTGTACGAATCAACAGGACTCCAAATTCGCAGATGGCCAATCGCCGAGCGTCCCAGGGAGCCCAACTGCTTCACGACATTTCCCATGCAGAAGTAGGGGTCGTAAATCTTCAGCGTCCCTCTATCCTCCGGCGCTCCAACATGGCACTGCGGTGTGATAACTGCTGGAATTGGTATGAAATTGCTAGGGAAAAATACTTATCTGGACACTGGAGACAAACATTCTAGGAAACGCCCATCACTGAAATTGACAAAAAAACAATTTGTGACCTGTGAATGCGCTTCGTTTCATTGTGTCGGAGCACAGAAAAGATTACATTGTCTCTGGATGTCTACAACAAATCATAAAACAGTATTTTTCACTGCTGTAATCATCCCTAAAATGCAATGCTTCTGAATGAGAAGACTAAGTTTGGTGCAAATGCAGGTGAATGTCCAAGAATTTCCCAGATATAAACACTTAAATGCAACTACTCTCGACGTATACGAAACCCCAGAAGAACCTTTCCATCCACAGAGTCCTTGCCCAATGATGAGGCTACAGCATCCAGAAACCTCCGTGGAAGTGCTTGACAAAATAAAAATCAAGGGAAAATTGAGGGTATATGTGGTCATCCATCCCATACTGGGAAGCCTTGAAATGGGTATGTATAGATCCCTATTGTTTGGGGGCAACCATCCCTTGTTATGGAGAAAACAAACAGTGTTTGACCATGGCACATATCTAAGGTTTGTGCAAGCTCTATGCAAAGGAATACCCCCCAAAAGTGGTCTTTCCTAGCACATAGCAAAAGATGATAAAACAACATAGTATTGATAATCACAAGCAATAGTAATCATAATAATGATAACCAACATCACCATGACCATCACCATAAGAACTACAACAGTAAGAGTTATAATGGATGAACAAATCATCAGAACATTGTCATACTATTGACAATAAACAAATGATACACACATAAGAAACACATCAACAACGGAACATCACCACCATCCACACCCCACCTGGCCACGTCCTCGTATGCCTTTAGTGGCGTCTCCGCGTGGTCTGCCTCGTCCCCACTCTTTTGCCAAGCGCCTGCAATCCCGGACTGATCCTTCATGATCATCATCATCATCATCATCATCAACGACAAAGCCCGTGAAAAAAGTGATGGGAACCCTCTTGAATTTGAGGAGACCTTCTTCCCTTCCAAGGTTCTCGCCCAGAGGGGGTGTGGGGGTCCCTGCTCGCCCTTCTGACCATCTTTTGCCAGCCAAACCATTCTTCGTGCAGATTCAACCACTATTCTTGCGCAGACCAAGTCCTCATCTTCTGCAGTTCAAATCCCAATCCTTTGTGGGTTAAGTCAACCCTGTCTACAGATTAAGCCACCACTTCTTTCAGCTTGAACCACATTTTTCTGCAAATTTTGCGGGTCAAATCTATGTTTTTTGCAGTTTTGCCCATGATCTTCCCTTTGTTCATTCAGAAAAAATAGGTCCCCAAGCCCTTCATCATTCCCCAACCCCTTCACCCAACCTGGCGTTCGATTCACGGCTCGGTGGGGAAGTCGCAGACCAACCCAGCTTTTGGTGCCACCGCTGTGCCAGCGAAGATGGTAGCGGAAAGCACCTGCAGGAGCCAGCCATTCGGAGGTTCTCCAGCGAAATTTTCGTAGCACAATTGATTACAATGTATAAGAAATAACCCCAGATACATCGAGGAATTTACGGAAAATTTACCGATTCACTGGGAAAATCATCAAACTAAATAGCTTCAAATAATGATCAGAGAGTGGAATCTATGGGAAGTCCACCATAAACGAATGGTTTCAATGGGAAAATCATCGAAGCAAATGGAAGCTCTTTTAGCCAGCTAGGTTAGATGACCAGAGGCTCTTGGTTAACCAGCCACAGTCATCCCCTTCATAGCTTGGCAAACTAACCTGAGTCACTGGCTACACTGGATGGTTATCTCCAAGTGGCGAAGTTTCCAAATAGTGAAGGTTGGAAGCACAGTTCAAGGTAACCCTCTACCTGACTCCTCACGGGATTATACTGTTGGGTACTTTTTTCTGGGTCAAGATCTTTGTGTCCTGTACTTCTACTCTCTGATAATCCATGATAATCCAACATTTGAATCCGAAAGAGCACACTGGAGTGTCCGAAGATGTCCGAAGATGGTGTATATCCCCAAATGGTTTGTTGTACCACATTAAATCCTTTTAAAATCCCATTAGAATATCATTATAGCCGAAAATTATAGCCCATTGTATCTCCATATGTCGTCCTACTGTTGATGTGTGAAATCCCCATTTTCGCATTATATTCACTTGGGGGTGCATCCCGGCCAGGATCTGTGGTTAATAACCATGGTATAACCCACTGATACGATATCCCCACTGATTGATATGGCTAATGCACTTCCTAAGTCATGGGGTACCCCCAAATCATCCAAGTCACTAGACCATATTTAGTATTGAAACCAATGGTGCAATGGAGATCTTCCATTTTAAGAACCCCCTCTTGGATTGGACCAACGAGACCAACACGAACCCCCCTGGCTTTGGAAACTGATGTGGTTCCTGGACGTGTTTTTCTTCATGTTGACGGTGAAATCCCCGTGTTCTCCTGTTGGAAATCGCGGATTCCCAACCCCCGTGGCACCTGGCACCTGCCGCCTCTCATCTCGTCGCGGTGCGATGGCGATGACTGTGGCGCAGAAGCTCCCAAGGCCACCTGATGCTGGCATCTGGGGAAAAATTCACCAGGGGTTAAAAGGGTTTAACGGTCATCAGTAGGGTGGTCTAACATAACATTTTATCATTGATAACTGGTTTATAATTGTTTGATGATTATGATCAATGGGAATTACTATGGTTATAAGGTTCAATTATATGGGGATATATAGTTGACAAGTATGATGGTTGATGATCATCGTAATTGATAAGTAGGATGGTTGACGATCATCACCATTTTTGTGATGGATTGCTCTGCATTCATGGATTGGTGACATTAAAATCCGTGGATGGTTGTACTTAGTACGTGGTCAGAAACTGAGATGAATCTGAATGCGTGCGATATCCATAAATTGAGGGTCTACCTCATTTTCAGACACACCCAAACATCATCTTGTAGTGTATCCCATTGCAATCAACTATATCCCTTCATATCCCACCTTCTCCCTAGGGTTGGTTGTATACACCCCATGTTTCATTGCGGAATCACCACTTTCGCAGAGCCTCCTTCCAACGGCCAGTCCTGGAATCAATTCCCAACCCAAGTTTGGATGATTCTCATTGTAAGCACTGCAACCTGGCAGTGCAGAACTTGGGGGATTGCAATTTCCACCTTCAAACCATTCAATTTGTTTGGCACGCAATCTTTGACTTTGACTCAAAAAGTCAAAAAGGTACGCAATCACTCAGCCCACAGCCAGATCTCAGATGACGTTCTGTGCATCCAATGGTTAATAACCAGGATTACAAACCACCTACAGATTTGGATAAATTTGTTGCATATGGATATAGATTGTTCATGGTCATCTGCAAAGACCATCTTTTCGCCTGTCAGTATACACCACCACTTGTGGGGGGAAAAAAACAAGACCCATTAAACTAGGCAAGGTTTACCTGGTAGATGGGAGAAACCCGAGTTGATGCGGGTTCAAACCACCTACTGACTGAGTTGTGCACCAAATCTCCCATCTCACCATCGTCACCCCGGTCCATCTCCAATTCATCACCCAAGGCGTAGATAGGAGCTGCCATGGCGCCATGCTCATGACGGGAAGTGGCAAAGACCTCTTGCTGGTTGTTGGACCAAATGTTGAACCTGCCTTCATTAGACATTGCCAGTCATCATATCACTGCGGGATATGTCTATATTATGGAAAATAAAACGTACTTGTTATGCTTGTGTTACTGGTGCCCGTTGATGCTCTTGGTTTTCAGCGATCACGCAGTCCCTCGTACCTAAAACCTGCAGCATACACATAAGTCTACACGGTCAACTATAACCAAATATGTCTTGGAATCCGAAAAGTCAATTCCTTTTGCATAAAAAGAGTTGTCTACCTTGCCTTTGATGGGAGACATCTTATGTTTCAAGATGCAACCCGTCCCAAGCCAAGGAGTCAGTACAATCATTGCAGACTGAGACAGACTTTGCAATTCTTTTCAGAACATTGAACTTAAATGAAGTTAACATAACTCCAAGATGAACATGTTGCGCTCTGCGTGGTATGCATTGTCAAGTGTAACCAAATATGTCTTGGAATCCGAAAAGTCAATTCCTTTTGCATAAAAAGAGCTGATTTCGCGTCATCCAAGCTTGTCCACATTGCGAGGGTTACCTCTCTATTCATCACCCACTGGAAAAAGGATGTCTATGCCTTGGCAGTCGGAAACTTGTATGAGTAGAATAATCTAAAAAGGACATCATTGGGTAATTCTCCATCGCAAGGTTGAATTACCAAAGGGTATCTGTATTTCTTTGGTTGAGAGACAGCCTCCAAATCATGTACATAAGACATCAGTTACGTATTGATATCCCCGTCTATTGCTGCAAACATCAGGAAATCATGAGAGACTACTGGTCCCCATTGCTATTCCCAAAAAAAAACTCCAACATCTTTAGGGAAAAAAACACACACTAACCCCACCTTTGCTTCATAATTCCCTATTGTGGATAGTTCAGTTTCTACAAAAAATTAGGGATTTTCCGCAGGCCTCCGCTCGGTGCCCGGACGTCTCAAAACCAGCAGCCTCAAAGATCTCCCTGAGGCCTGGGTCAACCCCGGCAGATGGGGATCTAGAGTTCACCAAGTTCTGTGCGTCAACTTAGCTAACCATGGGGGCACCACCCTGTACCTACTCAAAGATGGTGATTTCATTGCCAAATAAGATGAGAATTTCATGGATTTGGAAAATCGACACTGGAACACGGTGTTGTTCCCCTCAAATTGATCCGGTTTGCCGGATGCTATTTTCCCTTCAAATCATGTTGGGACACAAATTGCTGGTTCAAAGTCTCATCTTATTTCAACCACCTATTTATTTGGACAGGCCTGCACTAAGGTTTTGTTTTGGACGTCGTTCGGAGTACGTTCCGTGCAAAGGGTGTACGGGGTACACGCAGAGCGTTGGTCTTCCACACCTCGGCATCATAGGTAGTTGGGATGCAACCATAACCAGGTAGCCAAAAATGGATGATTTACAATGGAAAATCCGGATTGAAAATGGATGATTTGGGGGTACCCCCATTTTAGGAAACCTCCATATGATGGGATATATATGGTGACTATTTATATGATAGTTAAATGATAGGATATATCCACCACCACCTCTCCAGAAGCCACCTGTGTCTGTCAGGAAGACCGCAAGGGTGCCTGTGCGGTGGTGCCAAAGCAGTCATGTGGATGCTGGATAATCAAAACCCATGATAAGGAATAGGAAAGGGATATAACTTACAACCAACAAATGAGGATAGGTCTGTCACCAACAACAAGTATCAAAAGATACTGGGACATAGCATGGGGGAGGTAAGCTAAAAATACATCGGCAAAGATCTTGCAGATATATTTTCGCTTGATCTCCCCATTTGGGGTGATTTCCTATTCCCAGTTGGTTTCTAGTAACTAGTGGTTTCAACCTTGCAGAGTATATGAGTCACTCAGGTTCATCCCATTCATAGGGATGAAATTAGACCTTCCAACCAGCAACACCACGGCTTTCACATCCAAGAAGTGAAGAAAATTGAAAAACATTTGCATCACCCTGTTGATGGAAGTGAAAAATGGGGTTTCCCTCCACTATTTTCCTTGAAATCCCAAGTAAAGAAAACAGCTGGATATAGGTTACAAAACCTTTGCACTTTGTTCACACCCGACAAATGCACAGAATAGACTTGTTTGATTGTATTTGAAACGAGCGCAGTGTGGTGGTTTTAGGTTTAGACCTTCATGGCGATTGCCGCAGCCTCCCATTTCGGTGACCCCCAAGAATCATAGATGCTTCATCAACCGTCAGATCCGCAGTTGTTGAACCACAAACTCTATCCATGAGCCTTTGTTCTTGAAATTACCATTTCTGTTTGGATATCAAAGATATACATTTATAGTTCTAACAAAATAGCCAACAGTTTATGGATATCCAAGGTTTGTTTTGTTGGATGTACATCAACAGGAAGTGGATTCGTTTGGGTGTGTCCCCACGGCTCCCACCGCGCCATCGCCACGGACGTAGGAGTCGCCACCCATCCAGTGGCCCTGACCAAAACGTAACCTGCAGAATGGGGATACCCATCAATGTGCATCCCAACCCAAAGGATGGGAATTTTCCATCTTCAATTGAATCAGTTCACTAGTGACATACCATGTTTTTGTTGGTCAAGAGACTTGGTATCCCAGTTGACTTGGCAGTGCATCCTGGTTGGTACATGCTTAAACTACCCATGTATGCACCTACATGACTAAAATGGGAAGTCAAAAGAAAGTCAAAATGCAAATGTGACTGAGGGTAAACATCCCATCTACACTTGGGCGAAGTAACCCGAAGTGACCACTTGAAGCATGTTTTATCTTCACAACTGCTTCAATTGACCCCAGAAGGTCCCAGCACTTCCCCCGGCTGGGCGATCCCACTGAGCCAGATCGCCACGGCCGTAGTCACGCACCAGGACCATCTTGGTCGGATGCAACATGGCTAGAGATTTCCCGTGGGTTGTGGTGAATTCATGGGGATTTCATGGGAAGTAATGAGATCTAATGGCATCTAATGGGTTCTACTGTTTAGCAATCAACCATGGAAAGGGGAGAATTCTCCAGTGCCATGGATAGCTACAGTGTCCCAAAAGAAAACATAGGATACCACAAAATTTGCACCCCCCTCAAGCAGGTTGATAAATCCTGGGTTGGAACTCATGGTGATAGCTGGGTCCTCCAACTCTCCAGACATTTGGAAACAAACATCAGCGCGGTCCAGTTCCATTGTTCTCCATTTCTTGATATCCAAGGTGAAATCATGTTGCTGTTTTTCATGAAGCAATCTTAGATACCCTGCAATTTGTTGGGACTGGTTAGTGACTTAGTAGTTGTTCCCATTTATCAAAGCCCCCATCCAAGGTCGACCCTGTATCGTTGAAAAATGGAGGTTTCCAAAAATAGGCATACCCAAATCATATCCGCCGACCCCGGCCTTACCTGGGACCACCGCAGGTGTGGAACTCATCTTACTCAGTGGTCTTTTGGCCTTACCTTTTTCATCCCTGGTCTAGCTTGACCTGTGCCATGGGTCTTCCAGGAGCTTCTGGGGGGCTATTTAGGCCACAGCCTTTGCTTTTTAGAGGGGTTGAAGGCTGCCATTTGGCAGCTGTGGAACTCATCTTACTCAGTGGTCTTTTGGCCTTGCCTTTTTAATGTAATTCCAGGAGCTTCTGGGGAGCCATTCAAGCCACAGCCGTTGTTTTTTAGAGCGTTCAAAGATGCCATTTGGCAGCCCTTAAACCCTTAAAACCCTTNAAACCCTTAAAATGTTTCGCAGAGGCTTCCAGGAGCTTCTGGGGAGCCATTCAAGCCACAGCCTTTGTTTTTTAGAGCGTTCAAAGATGCCATTTGGCACGCCTTAAACCCTTAAAATGTCTTGCAGGGGCTTCCAGGAGCTTCTGGGGAGCCATTCAAGCCACAGCCTTTGTTTTTTAGAGGGTTCAAAGATGCCATTNTTAAACCCTTAAAACCCTTAAAATGTCTCGCAGAGGCTTCCAGGAGCTTCTGGGGAGCCATTCAAGCCACAGCCGTTGTTTTTTAGAGCGTTCAAAGATTCCATTTGGCAGGCCTTAAACCTATAGGAAACCACGAGGTATCTGTAATTTTTGGTTGGTTCCACCCGGACCTACAAGAGCGAATTTGTCGCCTTGTTTTTTTTTCAAGCTGTTTTTTTCGCTGCTGTCAGGGAAAACACTGCTTCGAGGCATCATCAGAAGGATCATTTTACATTGCCAAAAACCAGCGAGACGGTCATAATCACTAAAGCTAGCTTCAGCTGCTAGCTGGAGTCCTTCTTGCTTTAGCAAGGTGTTGGGGGGGGGCTGGAATCTCCAACCGCAAGAGATCTCTCAGTTAACTCCCCCCCTCTTACCCCTGGGCTCTAAATATTCTAAGTATTCTAACCGCATGTAAGACCAGTGTAAGATCCAGGAATTCTGCTACAGATTCTACCAAAGTTTTCCTTTTTGCCAGAAGGACTTGCTGGCAGTTGGAGTTGCAGAGATTGACTACCTATGTTGTAATTTCTTGCGTGTTGTGGATTCTGGCAAGGATTGTGTTTTTGAATGGTTTGGCAAGCTTTGTGGCAGACGTTGTGGTAGACGTTGTGTGGTAGACCTTGTCTGTGGTAGATCTTGTTTGTGGCAAAGGTGTGGTAGAGGTGTGGCAGAACTGGCTGTGGTAGACNTTGAAAAGGTCTGCCACACCTCTGCCACACCTTTGCCACAGAAAGGTCTACCACAATGTCTGCCACAAACAGGTTTTTCAATCATTTTGGGATTTTCTGCTCCAATTTGCACCAAACTTTGCCACAACTTCATTGTGTTGATATCAGAAATATATACTTGCAGGGCTTTGTTTCAACTTCCAACCTCCAGAGATTTGAATCCAAAACTTATTTAAAGTAGTAACAGCCGTAGTGCGGTCTTGGGCACTGAGCATCATTCAAAGTTTTTACCTGGGTTTGGTGATACGTCGGGTAATGGCGGTTGCGTTCCAAGAAGGAGAGCGGGAAAAAGAGCAGAGGACGTGGGCGCAATGATCAGACACCCTTTCGCCTGTTTTTGTTTTTTGCTCTCTAGGGGCGTCACAGGCAACTCCCCTGTACTTAGAGTAATTTTGCAAAACACCCGTGGTTCCCCGCGGAGTAGTGGGTGCATTTCTGGTGTTTTTAACTGTGCATTCCATTTAGAATGGAAAATCCATGGTCTATACAAAATCCTAGCCGTCATACAGATAGCTCACGAATTTGCATACTTAAACCCTTAAAACCCTTAAAATGTCTCGCAGAGGCTTCCAGGAGCTTCTGGGGGGCCATTCAAGCCACAGCCTTTGTTTTTTAGAGCGTTCAAAGATGCCATTTGGCAGCCCTTAAACNAATGTCTCGCAGAGGCTTCCAGGAGCTTCTGGGGGGCCATTCAAGCCACAGCCTTTGTTTTTTAGAGCGTTCAAAGATGCCATTTGGCAGCCCTTAAACCCTTAAAACCCTTAAAGCCCGTAAAATGTCTCGCAGAGGCTTCCAGGAGCTTCTGGGGAGCCATTCAAGCCACAGCCTTTGTTTTTTAGAGCGTTCAAAGATGCCATTTGGCAGCC
>BGPT01001937.1:0-36839 GCA_003297045.1 Symbiodinium sp. clade C Y103
TGTAAAGTTTCACCGGCACTGTGCTTGTGATGGATTGTGTCACCGTTGTCTCACGTTTGTCCTCTTGTCCAATTGTCCTTGTCTTGTGCACGACCGCTGTATTGTTTTCTCTGACAAATTGTCTGAGGCTCAAGGCCTGCGGATACAGCACACATTGTGCTGAGCATTGTTGACCACGGACACTGTGAATTGTATCTGCAATAGTTCACTGGTATTTTTACAGGATGGATGGATGGATGGATGGACGGATGAATGGATAGATAGACAGACAGATAGATAGATCGATGGAAACACTTGACGATCCCATAGGGTATACTGTGGGTCTTTACAGAAACAGCAAATTCCGGGATTCAACTAGGTCAGATTTCCACAGCCCCAGAAAAACAATGGGTTTCCTCCAACTAAAATTGGGGCTTCGTAAAGACATGGGGATGGACACGAGTATTGCAATGGGATTCGGTTGGGACATCAACATTTTCACCAGTCCACCAGCTTGTCCAAGTAAACAGTGAAGCACTGGGGTACCAGGATCTATGTGGAATTCAAATTGGAGATGGTGAGATGGATATTTGGCATCAAATGCCATGAATCGCCATAGCTTTCTGTGCAGAAGTCAAACAATAAAGGTTGCATGACCAAACCCTTCATCAGGTCTTGTGACCGACTGCCATGTTTTTTTGTTCAGCAATCCGATTCTTGTGGGCAGCAAGGGTAACTGTGACCTACAGTAGATGGTGACCATTGGTGACCTATGTTCGGCAGTCTTGACCAACAGGTATCAACAGATCTGCTCTGGGCCCCTCAAATCATCATGGAATGGGAACCTCAAATCATGTAGTTTCTTGGTTTTCAGTCTTGAAAACATCAGACATATCCCATTATCCTCTGGTAAACTAAAATAACTATGGAAAATCACGATTTTTAATAGGTCAATGAACAATAAATGGCAATTTTCAATAGCCTGTTAGTTTACCAGAAGGTATCCCATGTTCCCAAGGTCCCATTCTTTTAGAGCCACGGCCCAGCCAGCTGGGTGTTTTTCTTCACAATGAGCCAAGGCAAAATGGCAAGAAGCGATGCATCAACTTGGACGCCTTGAGCAACAGCGGCTACGACACAGTGTAGTAACTTGGATTTGCAGAAAGGCCAGCGATGGGGATTAAGAAGTTTACCACCTAGAAGTATATTAACCCTTGGTTCATGCCCTTTCAGCCCCAAAATGGCTGGGATTGATGGATCATCATCCCCATTTATGGGATTTCAAAGGTTTTTGATCCATCCCCAATTGTTACACCAATTGTTACCATGGATACACCCAGTCTTGTATGTGTCATTGGATTGGTTTGGATTGCTCCGTATTGAGAGGGAAACCCTCTAATTCTATGTGATGTTCTGTCAAAGAAAAACATGGGTTCCTCCAATGTTTCCCTCAAATCATCTATTTGATCCCAAAATGATTATAATCACCACAATCTGATGGTGATATTATGTATTATCCAACAAACATCCTACCATTGATGGTGATATTATGGTGATCTTCTATTATCTCCAAAATCATTTCCTTCATCATTTCCATCAATAATGATCTTGAATGATTATTCTATAATTTTGGGAAAGATTTCACAGTATTACCCTCTGGTAAATTAACATAGACCCTGGCAGTTGTTGGGATTGGAAGATTAGTTTCGTCTAAAAATTGCTATAGTGGATTTTCCCCATTAAAAACGGTGATTTTCCATAGTTATGTTAGTTTACCAGAGGGTATCCCCCCAACAACTCGTGTCTTGATCCATTTCCATGTGGCGCAGCTTCCCAGGTGGCCTTCAATGCAGCGATCAGCGCGTGTCGTATGGCGGCGCAATGGATCTCCGCCTTGTCCCTTCTGAATCACATGGTGCCGCGGCGCAAAAAAAAGTGTTTTAACATTTTGTTTACAAAGAAAACATATCGGGTTATCATGGAAACCATTGTTTTAGCCTCAAACTGTGTTGTTTCCCAATAAAACACTTGTATCTTATCAACTTAAATGGGAGATTGAATTTGAAAAACATGGGGACTAAAGTGACTAATTGCCTAGGAATCTGGGATTTGCCCTAGCTCCCAATCCATGGCCATTGAATAGTGAAGGGCATGATGTTCCAAACCACTGTATTTTGGGTTTACCAAACTTTATCAATCAAACCCAGGGTTTAGTAAACATCAATTAGTAAACATCAATGGAGGTTTACATTTTGTCTACACCAACCCTCAAATATTTCCCATTTTTCTATCTTTCTGGGGGTCACGGTCATCCCCTTAGTGGGCAACTGCCCAATGTTTGCTGTGCCTTAAGAATTCATTCCACTCCAAACTGAGCACGCTGTTTTTCTTGCCCAAAGGAGGCGATAAAAACCGACATGTATAGGTGTCTCAATATATATATATATGTAGATACATATGTATAAATATATATATACATATATGTATATATATATATTTGTATATATACATATATGTATATATATATATGTATATATATATACATAGTATATATATGTATATATATATATGTATATATATATATATATATATGTATATATATATATGTATATATACATATGTATATATATATGTATATATATACATGTATATATATGTATATTATGTATATTATATACATATATGTATATATATATATGTATATTATGTATATTATATACATATATATATGTATGTATAATATATATGCATGTCAAATTTCAGTAGATCATGACAATACATATGTATATATATATACATATGTCTATATATACATATACATATTGCATGTGCATGTTTTATCCCATTGTTTTTGTGAAACCTTGTGGCAGTGACAGATGGGTTCCACTCATAACAACGCCCACTGTGACCTGTTGCAGAATGGGCAGAGGAGCAGTTGGAACTTGAACGAGATGTCGTCAGCTACACTGCAGCAATGACTGTGACTTGGCTTGTTTGACTGGCCTGGGGACTCATGGAATACCCCATGATTGAGACCCAGATCAAGTGGATGATTGTTTTTTCTTACTGGTGCTTAGTAGGGAATGAGGGAATGGGATGATTATCAATGGTTATTGTAGGTCATTCCCCCATTCCCTACTAAGCAACAGTAAGTTTTGAAGCATTGAAACTTTCATCCCACCTAATAATTTTCCTAACCCTCTGGATTTCGGTTTTCCCAACATGTTCAGATATGTAACCTCCGTAACGACTCTGGTTATTTTTCACGTAGCTAATGGAACACCACCATGTTCAAAAGGCGGTAAATCATCATAAATCATCTATAAATCATCTATAAATCATCTATAAATCGACCATTTTCCATAGCTTTCTTAAATTAAACAACCACAGGGTAGCTCCAAATTCGTTCCCTGCTGGGCCACTGGCCTGGCTCCGGAGGTCTTCGAAGTGGCCGGGCTTTGGCAACTGGCGCTGAGTCAACTGGAAGATTTGCAGCTGCAGAAAGTTGAGGCGAATGTCGTGACCTACAACTCTGCCATCAGTGCCAATGGATCAGATGGGTGCGATCTGCTATCCACAAAAATTAGTCAACAAACATGGGAATCAAGCATGGCAAGCGGAAATCCTCAATGAATGGGGTTTCAACATGTTTTATTTGGAACATCATATGTAGATTATATATGTATACATAGGGGGATTGTCCATTACCATCTTTGATTACCAGAGTGTACAGCATCTGAATCTATATCAACTCATACTACATATACTACCACAACTGTTTTGTTAACAAGAATTCAGAGTGATTTGGCAGTTTATGCTGATGAACCATGGCTTGGGACTGCAAGAAGGACCATTTGACCTGGCTCTTGGGATCTTATGAGTTTTCAACCTCTGAGCCTCCGTAAACCAGCATGATTCTCGAGGGTTTTTTTCAATGTCCGGGCGAGTAGAACTTGAGCTGAGCTCAGGTGCCTGTGAGAAGTCCGAAGAGTGGCAGAGTGGCTTGGACGGAAGCGACCGCTAGCGATCGCTCGATCGCTTGAGATCGCCGGGATTTTTCCATCCCATGATGGGAATAGATGACACGTTGGTAAATAACAATAGTAAACCATACCATACCACATGTTGCCATAAATCTGTGGTGTAACCTATCAAAAAATGGGTGGTTTATTATTGCTTTCCTAACATGACATCAAAGACGTTTGGGTCGAAATCCTGGTATAGATTCTGGGCCCTCCAAAGTATGGTTTTAGATCATCCTTTGGTATACTTCGGTGGATTCAATCAGTGCCATTTTGCACCCAACTTGCAAAGATGGTTCCAATTCGATATATTTTCACTGGGTTGATTCACCGCAAACCAAACAACCAGTGACTTCTATTTCACAGTCCTTTCAAGATCCCTGATCACCATTGCATTGCCTCACCATAGCTAGTGCTCTGTTTACATCTCAAACTGTCTCCTGAAGCTCAACTGGTCCTCATGAATCGTTGTATACCTTTTTTAATTGTGGGTTGACAACGTTTCAGATTGGGTGACAATCTTTCGTAGCAACTGGTTAGTATTAAGTCAATAAGTGACGTTAATGAAACCACTGAAAAACACGTGCAAACTCCTACAATGTGGGGGCCCCTAGATAGCTAAGTTGGTTTATAACTGCACTAACTATGGTTTATGATACTTATAACTATAGTATTCATGGGGTTTACAAACCAACTTACAACTAGGGGGCCCCATATTATTGAATTTCCAGGAAACCCTTTGGTGTGCGAGATGATCGAAAGCCAAAGAAATCCACAATTAGTTCCTGTAGTTGGTAGCTAAATTCCCCTTTGATGTCATTAAACCATGTGAAAGACCCAAGAACTCCCCAGGAAATCTTCTCCCCCCCCAGGTGCCTTGCAGCTGTTGGAGCTGCTCCTGCAGCAGCGTTTAGCCACCACCATCAGCTTCAACGCCACGATCAGCGCCTCCGGTAAGGCGCGAAGCAGCAGGTCATGATGTGGTACGGCTATGATATGAGTATTATAACATATCGAGGTTTCCTAAAATAGGGGTACCTCTAAATCATCCATTTTAGTAGGGTTTTCCCTTATAAACCATCCATTTTTGGGTACCCCCATTTATGGAAACCTCCATATATGTGTTGATGCTGTTGATGCCTGGTTGAAACTATATGTGCGACATTCTGTGGTTGTAACATGTTCTAACATGTTCTAACTAACAACAATAGATAAAGATGGAATATTGAGCTTCACAAGTGAAGATAGAACCAAGCATAAAATGAACGATTGTTGGTTGATGGCCGTGCGTCATAGTAAGTATGAAAACATGTGATTCAGCCACCAAAACATTGAGAAACACCAACAACCAATCCCATTTAATCCAGAAATGATGAATTTATATCAGATTCCCAATACTGCCGGGATAGGATCATGCCACCCACTCGTTATGTCCACTTGTTTTCTTCATAAAGATCGGCATGGATCGCCTACAGCTGGAGGCAGCAAACTGGCGATTGGCTCTTCATTTGCTGCGAAAGTTGGAGAAAGATCCATCTCTGAAACCATCGGCCGCTGGTCTGAGAAGAATTGAGGCCGATGTTGACCTTGCAAAAAACAGTTCGAGGCGGTTGCAAAAGCGAGTTTTTTGGAGGATGTGGTGTTCACCAGTGTCACTTCAGAGGGTGTTGGGTTGCCAATGGGTACCACGATTTTCATTTTCGGAACAGACAACGATTGATGTCCATCACAACGTCCAAAAGGTACTGAGGTTCCTTTTTCAGGGCCGTTGGCAATCAGTCCATCAGAAAGTGCCCTGAGAATCACAGGGAATCATTGTTTTCTTCCTGTTCGCAGGCAATCAACTGACAGTATTCCATGAGAATTCAATGAAACCTAAGATTTTGATAGATTCTGGACGTTTGACCATTGTCGACCAATTTCCGTTTTTTCCCGGAAGCAACTTCCCATGTCTTTTAGTTGGAAACATACTGTATCTTACCACAGTTCCATACAGTTTGGTGGTTTGGAGACATTCTTCGGCAAAGTACCTGAACTGCCAACCATATCATCCTTGGTATCTTAGTTCTGTTCACTATGTTTTGTCCCTAAATCTCCCAGATTGATTGATCATATACTCGCATATGTTCGCCGCTCTTTCCCAATAGATCCCAATAATGTCAAGGTGGGATTAATAAACCCCCTAGTAATGGTTAATGTCCACCACTATTTGGGGCATCCTCCATGATTAATAAACCATGGTTTATAAATCTCACCTTGACATTAGATAATAGATCCCAATTCCTTCCCCATGCTGCCGTTCGAAATGCCACCCACAACGCGTTGCCATGTCTCCCAACTCGTCTCCCAACCCAGGCCATTTCCTTCAACGCTGCCATTGGCGCTGCATGCAGTGCTTCCCGCTGGCAGAAAGCCGTACGTTTTCTCAGTTCTGCAGAGACGTGACTTGAAGACATGGAACATCATGGAACCCGGAAGTGAGAAAGATACTGGTAAACTAACAAAAAGCGAACTGGAAAATCACAATTTTTCATGGGAAAATCAACTATTTCTATGGCCATTTTCAATAGCAAACTGTTAGTTTACCAGAGGATACCAAGTGTTTTATTAATGTCTTCTAAACCCAATGATCAAGCACCTTTTTTTTTGGAGGGTTTACACCAGCCCTTTTCTGGTGATATTGTGAATGCTTTGCTGGGTTTACCACATTGCTGGGGGGGTCCAGGTTTGAACCTGAAAAAATGTAGAAGGTGAACTCTTGAGACCTTGGCATGTCCACAGCCATTACTGGCTGGGTGCTTCCAAACTATGTATTTTAATACTATTTTATTCATATAGTCGTTCTAATAAGTTTTTTTAAAAACAAAAAAATGATAGGTAGATAGAAAGGTAGCTAGCTAGATAGATAGAGATGGAGATGGAGATAAAGTTGTTTGAAAGGTTCAATGCAGATGTTTTGCTAGTTTCGATTTCGGTGCAATGTGGTAAACCTAAAACCATATGATTACCATCCCTAATGACTTCCCTGAAGATGGGTTGGATTTCAACCATGCCCAAATGGGAGGGTTATGGCATTTGATCTGCAACCTGGAGACACAAAAAGTACAAGATACCTCATCCCAATCTATCCGATGACTGCTAGTGACATACCAAGTTTTGGGTCAGTTGGAGTCATGTTGCTTACTCAAATCAACAGTACTAAACCGGATTAAACCTGGTATATACATAGTTTGACAGATGTTTCCAATTTTTCTATCCCTATAAACGTAGTATGATGATTCCGAATGACGAGAATATTTTTTAGGGTTGTGGCTCAACCACCAACCACTTATCCTCTTACATCAAAGGGTTGATTGAAGACTTATTTTTCCAAAGAAAAAGAAATGCAACTACTGAATTCACTTAATTGTGGAGATTTGCAAAAAAAACACCTCTAGGGATACACGTTTTGTAGAAAAGTCTTATCCTATTTTATTCAAAAGTCTTATCCTATCCTTATAGATTATCCTATTAAATATACATACTGTATATACATATATATATATGTATCCACATAATCATACATATTATATATGCATAATTGTGTGTATTGGACAGGATATATGTTAGGATCTATACAAATCCATACACACAAGTGTGTATTGAACCGGATATATGTTAGGATCTATACACATCCATATATATATATATATACAAATATATATATATATACATATAAATATATCCTATATCTTTGATGGACATTGAACGGCAAAAACCCTGAGGTCGGCTGTGTCGTATCAGGAGCTCATGGCTGTGGCGCCCTGGCCCTTGGCTCTGCGACTTTTAGAGGAGATGGACGTGCCGCGGCCAGGGGCGATGATGCGGGGGCCGATATATGGCCTGGGGAGCTGGAACTACCCTCTGGTAAACTAGCATAGCTATTAAAAATGGCCATTTATACTTGATTTTCCCATGAAAAATGGTGATTTTCCATATCTATGAATCTATGTTAGTTTACCAGAGGCTAGATATCATGATTCGTATATTACCCTCTTGTGATTTAACACGTAGCTATTGAAAATGGTCCATTTCTGGATGATTTAACTATATTTACCTATGAAAGATTGTGATCTTCCATAGCTAATAGGTTAAATATCCAGAGGGTATATGTGTATTAATGTATTACATGTGTTAAAGATATCACTATTATGTTTTATTTACATATATCTTTTATATCGGCCATACTGTAGAGATTTATAGATATCTGTGTATATATGTGTAAGTGCATGTATAAAGAGTACATATTGTACCTTTCTGCGTTATCATGCTAGTCCCTTCCTCCAAGACAATAAACACGCCCACAGAAATCCTGATCTTTTCGGTTCATTATGATTGGTGGATGCGATTCAAAAGTGTATGCATCTTTATCTGTTTGATTGTTGAAACCCCACTTTTTTCAGGTTACACTCAGTTTTTTTTGCTTGGTGGAAAACACCTGTAATGCCATCCCCCTGATATTACACACCCCATGATAGCTGGTCCCAACCATGTGGAAATCCCGACCACTAATCCAAGGTATCTCGAATATGTGGGGTGGGATTATGATCACATGCTTCAGCACCAGATCTGCCGGAAAATCCGAGGCCCAAGCTCTGCCACGCAGTGCCACAACTTATGAAGTCCTGATTCTCCTGCTCTCAGAGGCCACCCCTTGGGACGGGGTGAAGCAAGAAACTCAGAGCAAGACATCTGGGTTCTTTTTTGCACTGGCAAAATCTGAAATCTTGAGGGAATACCTAAGATTTTTTTTGGGAAATCGAGATTTACTTCCTAGCTTTGGGTTTGAACATGATGTAAGAAGAAAGATTGACTTCCCAGCTGGAAAGCATCGGATAGCACTCTCAAGTGAGCTTTGTATATTCGATTACGTTTGATTTGATTTGTCTCTTTGCTGATTTGCCATGATCCTGAGGTTGACCAGGGGGTGTGGAGCCACCAAGTGTTTGAGCAGAGACACAAAAACAACTCTTGCTGTCCCAAACCAAGAACATGTTTTCTTATATGATATGTTTGACATCCTTTCATTCTTTTTGGACCTTCACCCTTTTTGGACAACACCCCAGTTTTAAGATCCATATGGTCAGAAAACATGGCTGTAGATACTGGAATTACGAACTCTGTGTTGACCTGGTTTTTCATTGCACACATAGGTTTGGTGTCTCCTTATAAAGTAATGTTTTGGCAAATGTTGCATAGCAATATTGTAATATTACATACAAAATTTCATGACATTTCAGAAGATTTCATAGTGGTCTTTAATATGATATTTCAACATATTTCACATCACTACCAAACACGCAGTTTTGGAGTGGGTATGTATGTATATATATATATAAATTAATATATAAATTAATATATAATTATGTATATATATATATATACACACATATATATACGATTATAATCGATTATATGTATAGAACATGTCAACTCCGGAAGCGATAGTCTAGAATCCCCTGACTGTCACTCAATCCTATATACTTATTTCATCTCACTCCCAGGTACCAAATATTATCAAATAAATCAATGGTTTTCCTAGAGATTTCATAGCACTACCAGGTATTTCAATCTAAGATATTGTTTCTGGAGTCTGGATACCGTGGATGGAAGAAATCCTGCACCAGTTGGTACATGCTTTATTCCACTGTAATCCCATTATCTGCATTATCTACAGTGTTTCATGATTACCTAAGGGTTACCAACTGGTGCAGGATTTTGTAACCATCCACAGTATGCCTATAACTTTGTTTATCCGACTTTGTCTGAAAACAGGGTACCCCAAAAAATCAAACGATTCATCCTGTTCCATCCCTTTCCCCATTTAACCCGCCATCCTTCACCACGTGTTGTCTGAAGACAACCTTCCACTCCCCGCAAGCTCCGCAGGCGGCCTCGTGGCGGATGGCCCTGCAGCTGCTGGAGGAAGCGGCCATGAAGAACTTCCTGAGCTCTGTGATGCTGAAGTGCCCTGCGGAGTTTCCAATGGATTTCGTGGGAACTAAGGATGATTTCACCCATCAAACATGGGGATATTCATAGGAATATTTTATGGAATACACATATATATATATATATATATTATTATTCTGAAAGCTATATTATATTATATATACACTGCATATATATATATATATGTATATATATATACATGTACAGGTATACATATATATATATACAGGTATATATAGACATATATTTCCCGGTGAAAAAAAAACTTGGGAGACCCTTCGTTTATGGATGGCATAGTTTATGGAATGTTCATGGGATGTCTTTTGGGATGTTTTTACGGATATTTTATGGAATGAATTCGACCAACAATTTGTTGTTTTGGTGTCTGCAGATGGTGATGTCATTGGGTTCAATCATAAAACCGGCGGATATTCATGGGATATTTTACGGGATGCAACCAACCATCCATATGATTTTTGGGTGTGTCTGAAAATGGTTTGTAATTATACGGGCAAACCCCTCAGTTTGCCCACGCCGACTTCCACGACGTGTCCGAACATCAAAAAACACTGTATGTCCATGATCATGGCTTTCATCTTGCAACGCACAGCATGGGGACCTGTGCGCGCCTCTTGTAAATCATCATCACAATGATCATCATATGATCATCATGATCATAAAACCCTCAACCCTAAAACCCTAAACCCTTCCGCAAGAAAACCCTGAAACCCTAAAACTTTAAACCCTAAAAACCTGAAACCCTAAACTGAAGATGCGCCCCTCAAAGGTGTGGGGGAACTGGGGGGTTTGCGCATAATCATAACCTCCAATAATTACCATTATTGTGGGGAAAATGATCATAAACCAGTGGATGAGAAGGTTGGTGCCCCATCGACAAACCCACAGCCAGAGCCCATAGGCTTTGGCAAATTATATCGACCTGCGCCTCAGCGTTGATCATGGTTGAGGACTATGGCTGTATCCCCAAAATAGATTAACCCTCTGGTGTCATCAAATGTGGCGCCTGGAAAATCCCCTACACATGGAGGTGTTCATAAATGTTTCTATCTGGGAAAATCATTGAACTAAATGGTGGATTGTCCAGCAAGCCATGTTTGATGACACCGGAGGGTATTTCCAGTCTCAGACTTCTCACAATTTGCCCAGCTGGGAAGGGGTGAGTGCCCTTTGTTTCAAAGCGGAGGCTATCACCAACAATCGCTTCATTAGGATTGTTTAATTATGGTTGATAGTCATCATCACTTAATGAAAAACATGGTTTCATATAACTATGGTCTCTTTTCAGTTTCGGAAATAGACCTGGGTAGATCCACATTGGATGAGTGCCAAAAATTCACGTTGCGGAACATATAGCAACCGACACATGGTGTTCTGATCATGGAGATTGGATGCTTTCATCAAGACAAGCCATCGGATGTTTTGACCAGATCGCATGTGAACTCACCATGTTTGGTTCCAAGTCTTCACACTCGAGGTATTGTTTGGGCGCTTGTGAGAGAGCCAGTGTTTGGAGACCTGCTGCCATGCTGCTGTCTGCAGTGCCAGAGATGGCAGGGATGTTGCAAAAAAGGTGATTCAGAAGAGTGGCTTTGTCTAAAAACCATCAGATCATCATTATTTTGATCATTTTTCAACCCTCAATTAACCATCAAATTTATGGGTCGCCTATGTTCCGACAAATCTAAGTGCTGCAGTGAGCTGCAAGAGATGGAACACCCCCGTTTGTCCAGACAGGAGCTGGAATGGGCCTTCAATTTCGGCCAATCCAAGTGGGTTACCTGGGAAACCATTGGATTTTGCTGGTGCCGAAGATTTGGATCGAGATGGAAGCCCTTCTTCATATGGGGGTTTCCTAAGCCATGGGGGTACCCCAATAGCTGGATGGTTTATAATGGAAAATCCGGATTGAAAATGGATGATTTGGGGGTACCCCTATTTTAGGAAACCTCCATATGCAAGAAGCATTTCTTCTGGATTTCTGTGCCAATGCTCTCATTTGTTTCCTTGTCTTGGGTTCAAGTCCACGTCTCACCCAATGACCAGCACGAAAACAATAGATTCAATAGATATCTTCGCAGTCAATTCATCCATGTCACTATCAGACTTGAATCATGGACACTTCATGACACTTCTCAACATCAAGCATGTGGCCATTTCCTCCCGGTGGGGAACCCATGTTGCAACATGTTGTGCAACTCGTGGCACGCCGTCCTAGATGAGGCGATCGTTGTCTGGGGTGTTCGCGTTACGGGGTAAAACGTATCACGCAGTCCCAAAGTATGGCTCTTACACTAGGGTAATCTAACGTGGCAATGGAAAATCCACTATTTATAGTTGATTTGCCCATTAAAACCTTATAGTGGATTTCCAATTGCCACGTTTGACTACCAGAGGGTGAACTGTTATTGTGTGATACCACAATCTATTGACTGAAAAAATGCAAAAAGGAAAAAAAACATGTGTGTCACCCAGTGAACAAGAATGTGTGTCACATACTATTGACTCTTCGTTTGTGTACAATCGCTTCGCTTGTCTGATTTTTTCGAGCCTGGACCTTACCAAGAGCGCTGGGCATGGATCATCCTGTCATGTAAAGGTGTGCGGGTGTGTGTACGTGGCGTATGTATCATATGTACAGTATACTGTATACATATATATATATATGTATTATTGTATAGACATATATATATATACACATGTATAGTATACATATAGATACATTCTATATTGTAGATACAGATCCGTAGAGACGACTGCAATATCTCCAACTTTGATGAGAAAAACGACGCTCGAGGTAATCTGTAGTTCAGGTTCAGAGTGGTACTAATTCCCTTCGGCCCGTAGCCATTTTCAAACGGCGAACGTGTGAAAGCCATCGTGCTCCGCACATTTAACTTTCATCGTGACTCAAACTGCAGACTCTGATTAGTTGAGAGTGATTGATGTCAGCTGATTGGAATCTCTGGTTGTTTGTTTGCTCAGTTTTTGTGATTTGAGAAATTATGGGTCAGACCTGGGTACTGGTACCCTCAAAATGCGATGATTTATTTTCGATACACACTGCTTGGAATGATCAATGTGTGTGGGTTGGGGGTATCAAATTGTGACCCGAATCCCAATTGTTGAGTGGTTGTATTTCCATGCTGATTTTAACTTCCCTGGTATTCCAAAGCACTTTCTATTTGTTCATCTATTCATATTTATTTATTTACTTGTTTATTGGTCATTACATTAAACCGTGTTATCAAGGATATTCAATCACCAAAAACTGTTGCGTGAAAAACCCTGGACAAAGATACTTGTTCCATACCCAGATCAGAGGAGGTCTCACCAGTGAAACTCAAATCCAACCATCGTGGGTCTCATCCCGTGGATTGTTCACCCTGAGACAATTCGAGATGAAGCCACTATAGTGTGGTAAAGCCAACAATCCATAAACCATCCACAATAGAGGTTTTATTACTGGATGTATTTGGGATGATGAAAAATGACCCCAAAAGGGTTGAGGAATATTCCTGTGTGCAAGGAAGATTACTCACTTGAGCCATGAAAGTTATACCCAGGTTGATTTGTTATGAAATGTTATGGAATAGGGAGCTATACTACCAATTTTTATTGGGGATCATGATATCCCATAGAAATGGGAGACTGTTTTCAACCAACTGGCAACTAGTATTCCATCTCTGAGATGGGAAAACGGAGTATTTTGAATGGCAAACTCTTGCTGCTTGTGAGGTGAGAGACAAATAAACAAATAAGCAAAGCAACTATGTCCAAGGTCCACGTACACTGAGATTTATAATTCAATGGTGGTTTCACCTATTTGGGGGTTTCTTAAAATGGGGGTACCCCAGTAGCTGGATGGTTTGCAATGGAAAATCCGGATTGAACATGGATGATTTTGGGATATCCCCATGTCGGGAAGCCTTCATGTGTTGATCGACGTTCATCCCTAGGCCATAGTACATGATACCAATAGCATCCAATAGCATTATTAATAGACTTCACTTGTTTGTCAGATGAGTTAGAGCGAATTCCGGCGAAGCCGATGTGACAATGTTGGTCTGCATGGAATATTGTAGGGAGAACCAAATCCAATGGCAATCAAAACGTGTTTGCTTGGCTTTCTTTGGACAATCACCAGGCTGCTGTTAGCCATATGCTATAAGCCATCTAATTTTGACTGAGACCTGCCCATTTCAGTTGGTCATCACATCCTAATTTGGGCTCAGTTTCTGCGGAAATTCAATTTTATGTTGCTAAACATCTCAAATCATCATTTTTTTGAGCTACTTCTAACTTCTACCCCCATTTTGTGGGTCCTTTCCCACTTGATCCCACACACATCCAAGACAAAACAAAAACACATACCCTCTGGTAATTAAACGTAGCGACATAGAACATGGCCATCGAAATAGTGGATTTTCCCATAAAAAACGGTGATTTCCCATAGTTATGTAAACCTTTACCAGAGGCTATTCAAGAACCTTTGTGTTCGAAATTTGTTTCACCCATCAGTTGATTGTTGCTCCGAAACATCCAAGAAAAAACCAAACATTGGCCTCTGCAGCCCCCATGGTTTCATGGTTTTTGGAGGGTCAGAAAATGTCCAGAACAATCAGAAATCATGAAAACCGTGAATTTTACATCAAATATAATATTTCAATATATTGTTACTATTATTGTTATTTTTATTAGTGTTGTTGTTATTATTATTATTTTTTTTAAACTATTATTATTACTATTATTCTTTTTCCAGAAGAAATCCGTATATTTATGTTGACTCGACCACATTTGTTGGAAAGGATACCGAACATATTTGGAATGAAGATACCCTCTGGTAAACGTTTACATAACTATGGGAAATCACCATGCTATTAATGGGAAAATCCACTATTTCTATGGCCATTTTCAATAGCAAACTGTGAGTTTGCCAGAGGGTAAACCATCCAATACGCTATGGAAAATATAGAGGTTTCCTGTAAATTTTCCCTGAAACCAATCCAGTGATATTTGGAATGAAGATACATTTCCAGAACATATCCATTCCGAGGTGATGCAGCTCCGCTCTTGGTTGGTCGGTGCATTGACTTTCTTCTTCCTCTCGGGTGCTCTCCAGGGCTGCCGCGGGGGCGATGATGATGCTGGGCTGACCGTGGACAGGTGAGTAGTGGTTGACCCCCGTTGATTGGGTGTGAAATGATGAGTTCATCAATTAGTTGGGGTTGTAACATGTTGTAACCACTAGACAGGGGACAAAGTTGATAGATGATTGCTGATGATTGTTGAGTGGTTGTGACATGGGAGTTATTAACCTACCTGGGTATACAGGGATTATCAGGGATGATCATCATCCATGATGGGCATTCATTTTAATCAGGCAGTAGAATGGAATGACAGAGGATTTTGAAGACTCTTCGAATGCACTTCCAGGAAAATCCGAAAACTATGGAAAACCATGAGTTTCACCAAGAAGAACGCGTGATGTTCATGGAGACAAGAACCAAAGATGACGATGTTCTAGAAAAAAACGATGAAAGGCTGGGGATGGGATGGGATGGAATGAAGGACATCATTGAGTTTTGAGATGAGTTCACCAACAGGATGAAAGGCGAAAGTTGGGGACATCAGCCCAGTCCTGAACCACCAGGGCGAAGGGCTTGTGATGATCCTTCCTGACTGGCATCACAAAGTGGGGTGATCCTCCAAGTGCTTTAAACGTGCTGTGAAAATGCAGAACTGTGGGTTTAACAGAAACAAAAGTTGGGGTGGTGCAAGCACCTAGTCAAGTACCTTCTCCTTAAGTGTTCATGTTCATTGTTCTCTATGGGCGTCCAAAACAAGATAAGACACGTATGAGGTGTGCTGGCTGTTCACTGAACCAACAAGTTGTTGTTCTTTTGCTTTGTAAACGTCCAACAGCAATCCACTTAAAAGTAAAGGTTTTGGAAGCCTAGGGTCCAGAGACGGAACCATGTAACTGGAATTTGGTGAAATGGCCGATATAGTCATTAAGAAGGGGAACAAGCGACAAAAACAGGGGCTCTACCAACAAAAGTGGGTACATTGTCAGCATAAACAATCACTAAGATTCACTAAGCAGGTATAACATCAACAAATTGTTGGGTCCCACATTTTCAACCGAGTTTGAAAATTCTCAAAGAGCAGGTATTCAATGATGGGCTATTCACTGAACTTCTGTCTCAAACATATACAGTATGGGATTTCACCAAAGGGGGTGATGAAATACGATGATCCTCAATGACGTGCTGCCTACGAGTTTTTGGTTCACACATAACGATGTCAAATAGTCATGCAATTCATGTTATACATATACAATCATATACATACCATTAGAGTAATACCACTAGAGTGACCAGGCTATATCGAACAGGATCGATTTCCCGAGAGCATACGGAAATGTCAAACTGTTTCACATATTCAGATCTTCCTGCAGGGGTTTTTAGGTCGAAGAATAAAGTATGACTCTGATTTCCCTTGTCCCTTTCTGTTTCTGGTTTGACTTTGAACATATCCAAGCCTGCCTCCAATCCTGCAGGGTAGATTCCACCAGTTACATGTAACTTGGATTAACATTTCACTCATTCAGCTGGAGTGAAACAGTGATATATCCATCATAAGCATGTGCAAAAAACATGTCCATTCACCTAGTCGATTTTGTTTCCAGCCAACTTAGCTATCTTTTAGGACCACGATGATGACCACGATGCCCACGGTGATCACGACGGCCACACCCACACGGATACCACGACTATGACGATGACGATGACCGATACCACGACCGTGACCACAGTGTGACCAGTTTGGCCGCGTGAGAGGTGCTTCGGCGACGAAGAACTGGCACGACCACCTTGGCTGTAATACATCGTAGGTTGAAAGGATGAAGGCTTGTAATATCTTGTAATCCTTCTATATACTGATGGCATCCCACTCGGCACGTAGGGTGGGTTGGGTAAGGACATGTTTTTTTCCCCAGTCTACACACTGAAATTGGTCAAAACTTGGGCAGCCCGGGGTGGTCGAAATGCCAGGACTCATGGGAATAGACCCGGGGCCCCCATTGGCCTGAGCCAAGAAGGGACCAATGAGGGGTGTCTTTGCAGCCAGCTTGAAGATGGCTTCATGCTCTTTTGAACTTTTCGTCCTTTTCGAAAGCGATCTGCCTGGGAGATTGAAAATTGAATGACAATGTGTTCCAGTAGTTCCACGGGAAGTTCTGGTTGAACAACACGAGTGGTCTAGTGTTGGATTTAAAACGATCAGGATGCATTGTTTTTGCAGACTTGACTTTCTATTTGTGAAAACTCTAAGATCGTTTGCTGCCATTAAGGTATTTTGATTTAGTATACAACGTATCAATGTTGCAGCGGCAATTGTAGACCAACTGTAAAGGTCGTAGATGTTTGTCTCCATGGTGAAAGGTGCTCAAGCAAGAAAAGAGGAGTGCTAATATGTGCTAATCATAATTTTCTTTCCGGCTAGAATACCTAAGACTCGGTTATTCTTGAGCTATGAATGGAGAAAAGACATGTTCATCCAAATTATCCCACTTCTACATGTTTTCCACCAGTCAGTCGCGAGACCTGTGTACAGCGGCACGACGACGGCGAGGCAAAGATCAACGTCGCAGATGGCACTACGTTCAGGAAAAAACAACTCGCAGTGCAACCAGCGCGGTGCAAGTGTTACCCTCTGGTAAATTAACATAGAACCTGAAAATATCTGAAAATAGTTCTTTTTTTAGTGGAAACTAATCTTCCAACCCCTATTTGCCAGGGCCTATGTTGATTTACCAGAGGGTAAGTTGTCTTGGCACCTGTTGTGACCTGTTGTAAATGCCAAAATATGTCAAATTTAGAGATCACCAGATGGGATGTTGACCAGAGGTGAAGAAGCCGCCAAGAGGAGAATTGCAACTGATCGGGAAAACATCACCGACCAAAACAGGATATGGCCATGATTGGCCCAGCATGAGATTTTTGGCGCAACCCAACCGGCAGATTCCACCCAAAACAGGTCGATTTCAGTATCGAAATGGAGATTTCTAGCAGCGTGGAGCTACCCAGCGATGTGGGTGGCTGGGGGATGCAGCGTCCAGGTTGACTTTCACCATCGATTTCACGATTCAGAGGTGCTCCAACCAAGAAATGTAGATAAATATGAGAGGTAATTGGTAGCCACAAGGGAAAAACATATGTGAAAATATGTGAAATTATGTGAAAAATTGGTGAAACTGTTTTTGTTGACCTTTCTGTCCAGCCATTTCACCCCCGTTGTACCTTTTCCAGCCAATTTGAGACACACCGACACACCCCTGAGATCATAAAAATCAGCAGAAGAAGTAGCCAGTTATTCAAAAGCTGGTCTGGCCTGGCTGATAAAATGACTCCCCAAAAAGCTTGGAGAGATAGGGAAGATGAAATCCTTGGAGTTTTTTCCGGTTGTTTCATCCCTTACCTTTTGGTGAACTGCCATGAATTCCTCGTGCTTGGGGGGTCTCTGTCTTCAGGCGTTGAGAAGTTCTGAGGCAGTGCTGATCCAACGCCATCCGCAGGCTGCAGGGACTCTTCTGGATCCATGGCTAGGCTTAGACCCTGCCAAGTACCCATTGGGTAAAAGTCTGTAAAAGTCCCAAAATCAGAGGTACAGGTATATTAGCTCATATTAGCTCCAAAATTCTAGGTACTTATGGAGGGTCTCGGGAAATTTTTAAGCTTCAGCTCCCAGATGCTTCCAGCTTTGGGGTTGAACATTGACGCAGTTCTGGACATTCGAAAGCCACAGGGCTTTATCCGGAAATGATGGATGTCAATGGGGAAGATGAATTGTGGCTACAGATCAATGGAACACAAACCATATTTAGGTATGGACTTAAGGCCATGTCACCAAATTTGGATGCTCGGGAACATGATGGAACATGACGAAACATGCATTGGATTTTGGCGTACCCCATTTTTGGACTGGTATTCAGCATTTCTTCAGCAGCCTCCATCTTTTAAGGAGTTGGATTTCATATATGTGCCATTGTATTTTAGTAATTATATGTAATTATATTACATATAGGCCATACAATACAATCACTAAACTACAATGGCAACTGTAAAATGAAATCCCTCAAAAGAAGACAATCATGGCAACTGCTGTGGAGACACACATGGAACTGGCCCATAGAGATGGGAACGTGTTCCCAGATCTTCTGGAAACGTAGAACCACTTAGGGAATCTGCATTCGGCCAGGGTGCCAGGCTTTTGATTCATATTTGTGCGGGGTTTGCATAGATTTGATGAATTTCCCACAATTTTGGATCGCCTGCATCAAATTTTGTTGAGACAGGAGTCTGCCAACGCCTTGTGCCAAAGTCTTCCGGTGCAGTGCGAGAGAAATGCGTCATAGAAAAACGAAGTCACTATTGTTGCACCAACCTTGTCCGGGAAGTTCACAGACGTGCATTTGTCTAAAAATAGGGTACCCAACATTAAACAAGTAAAATCGCCATTTTCTCCCCCAGAAATGGGTTCTTGAGGGGTTTACCCCATTTGTTCCCACACACCCATTTTAAGTGCCACAATGTAACGTCGTCACTGATAGAACATTGATGATCCCCAAGGCTAGTGGATAGTGCTGGTGCAAAGCTTGTCATTTGTTTGTTGAATTTCCCAGTGTTGGTGAGTAAAAGGATCATCCTCAAGCGGATTTTCGTGGATGTCTTTGGTTCAAGTCCAAGTCTCACCCAATGATGAGAAACACGACAAACATCTGCAGATGACTTCGCCGCCATCAAAGATCGTCAGACTTTTCACAAATCATGGTCACACCTTCACAGGCATTCTGAGTTGCAAGTTGCAAACCAATGTACCGGTCACTCCAAAGACCTCAAAGACCCATTTCGAGCCTTCTTCTTGTTCTTGTAGTTATCGTTGTTATTACTGATTGAATTCAATTACTCTTGTTACTCTTATTACTATTGTCCTTACTGAGATCAATTGGTCTTGGATGGTCTTCGTACCTCTTCCGACGCTGGACCTGTCTCCACCCTGTGCCATGTGGTTTATGTGTCACAGATGAGGCAGGGTCTGGTATATACCCTTCAGGATCGGGGGCAGTTTGAGAGAATATGTTTTCAATCAATTCATGCTACATCTCGGAAGGATTGAAAAGACCAACATTTTTTGGGGGACAATGGCCAGTGACAGTGATGTCATAGAGTACTTGGTGGCTCATCCCACTTACTAAGTGGGATAAGTAGGGATATATAATCCACATATATCTGGGATTATAACATGTTCTAAGCCACTTGCTAAGTGAGGTGAACCACCAAGTAGTTTTTGAGCACCTTTGATTTCATACCTTTTCAACCACAAACCGCACCAGCCGGAATATGGGGCGTGGTCAGTAACAGCAGCACTGGGCACATTTCCCGTTAGTTTTAACGGATTGATTGCAACGATACACCTTGATATTATTTATTTTTGTTGCGGGGGGGGGGTGCTAATTTATTGTACTCAAAGGAACAACATATTATGTTTTGCCTGAAGTTTAAGGTCAGTCAATTTTGGGAAATTACACTCACTAGCCATACCTCGACCCTCAAAGCACCACATTTTTCTACATGAATACTATATGACTAAAGATTCAGGGGAGTAATATGATGTAATATGCATTTTTTTGTAACGCTATCGTGGCTGAAGCCATTTTCAAGCGCTGAACTTTTGAAAGCCATCGTGCCGGGCAATTTCAACTCTCTCCGTGACTCAAACTGCAGTAGACTGATGACTGTTGGGAGGGATTGATGTCAGCTGAATCTTTGGTTGTTTGCTCGTTCATGGTCTTGTAATTCGAGGAATTATGCCTTTGACTTGGGTACCCCCAAAATGTGGTGGATCAAACGTATATAATATACATATATAAATATATATTATATGATATACTTATGCTTGAAATATCCTGAAATGATCTTGACGTGTTTGTGGGTTGGGGATGGTTGCGGGTATGAAATAGATTAAATAGACAACTTGATCCAGATTTAAACACCCATGTCTCCTCTTGGTCGTTGTACGTGCTCATGCTCATTACCCTGGAATTCCGAAGGTCACTCCACATGAGACGGTGAGCCACCTCAATTGAACGAATAGCCACCCAAATCATTTGCTGAAGTTTCCTATCTTCAATGGCCATGTCACGTAACCAAAATCATAGGCTTTTAATGGGTTTTATATGCTACAGTGCCTCTATTTGAGGATCCTGAAATTCCCATTGATAAATGAAAAAGGATAAACAACTCCAGTCAAACGCCGACGTTTACTGGAATCCCGTAAGGCTGTTAAGGGAAGATCTATACAGGAAACCATGGTTTTCCCAATGATAGATTGTGGTTTCCCGGTTTTTCCTTTAAACCAATCCAATGACATGTTGCTTTTCTTTTATGAAGTAGCAGGTTGCATATACTTGGTGCGTGTCTTCAACCCAGCCTTTTTTGTCGAACAGCTTCGATACCATATATAATCATATTTATTTTCAGGGATCATGAAAATATAGTATAACAGTATAACGCATGTTTGCAGTATGTATGCAAATGCAACAAGGCTTTATCGTTCTCGTTCTCTCTCTCTCTCTCTAGATATATATATAATATATATATATACATATACATAGATGCATACATATATTATATACACATGCATATACACCAACATAGATCTGTCAATGTATATAGATCCTTGACTTCCCTTGTTGATCACCCCCCTTCTCGCCTATATACCTCTTAACATCTCGAAACCATTCAGTTTTACATGTGACATGCACATGTTGCTTCATAATACCGTTATACCTTGGTTTGGGTGGTCAAATACATTTTAAAAAAAAAAACTGATTTTCTATGTTTTGCTAAGATCACAATCCTGACGAATGGGCCTTTTCATCCCCCGATGGTTTCATATTTTTTTTGGGATCATCAAATTTCCAGAACAATCATTTGTCAAAATCTCGAAAACCGTAACATGCTCATCAATGTCATCTACTTCTTCTGTCTCCAGAACATTGGAACCACCTTAAAACAACTTAAAACCCAAGGTGATGCAGCTCCGCTCTTGGTTGGTCGGTGCATTGACCTTCTTCTTCCTCTCGGGTGTACTCCAGGGATGCCGGGAGGAGGAGAGTGACACCCATGCGAAGGCTTGGCCATGGCGAAAGCGGTTAGAGTTTCACCCGGAACGGGGATTTTCCTAGGGATGAAACAACAGAAAGAGATATGTTAAGCAAGAACCCACCGGAATTTTCAGGGCAATATGAACAACAAAAATGATGTTTCACTAGAACAAACGGGTGGAACCAAGGAAAAGTTAGGAGTTATTGAGATGATCTGATTTCATCATGTTTCATCTAAGACTATCTAAGTATTTAGCCAAGGAAAACTTAAGCTAGAAGACTTGTGGTATCACCCAATCCAGTCATCAACCGAAAAGGTTTTTGGGTTTGCGATCTCATCCGATGGATCCAGATGCTCTGATCCTACAAGTACTGAGAGACAGCCTCCAAACGCGCAGAAATGTTGGTATAAATGTTGGTATACACGGCTGAAAAGAAACAACATTTAGGGGTCGGAGAAGTAGGCATCTTGAGTGTTCACGTTGAGTTTCTGGGTTAATTTGGGCCAATCCTTGTTGGCGGCCTCATGGAAGTTGGGAGACGGCCCATTTTTTTAGCCACGGCAGCAGCAAAAAAGGCGGTACATGGGAAATTGAAAAATGAACAAGAAGAAAAAGATAATATTCACCAAGAAAAAAGGCTATCTCAGCAGAAAAAAATGTTGAATTTGCCGAGGTTTTTTTCAGTCAACTCATCTATCTCGCCCATCTTTTGAGTGTCTCACCTTGTATCAGGACGATGACCACGATGAGCACGGTGATCACGATGGCCACACCCACACAGATACAACGACCATGACGATGACCACGTTGGCCCCATAAGTTGCCGGCGAAGAACTGGCATGACCTGTTTCTGCCATGGCTGCAGGGTACAGTATGTTTTGATATGTCTTGGGTTTCCAAGTTTGGCTGGATTTATGATGATTTATATCATTTTATATCTTCAATCTCTTGCGGAAACCATGAAGTATAAACAATGCATAAACTGTATAAATTGAGATCTCTGTCAGCAACTGGCCAGGAGTTGTTCTCCCATTTTCAGGGTCGCGGAAGTTGAATGAGATGGGGCACTGCCATGAAACCCAAAAAGGTCCCATTGACAACCCTTCGCCGCTATGGGACTCCTGAGGGGTGTCTTTGGAGCTTGAAGTGAATTGCTTCAGGCTGGTTTCAACTGAGTTCCTTTTGAAAGCGATTCGGCTGAGGGATGAGAATGATGAGAATGGGAATGAACATGAATATGAACATGATACAATGTGAGCCGCATGTGGAGGACTTGAGGTGGCCACAACACATGCCATTCATATCTAAGAATCGAATAGAAGGTGCCTCGCAGGTAAGCCTCGGTTCAACGAGGCGAATTTTGTAGGGCTATTGGGATCCTATTTTTGAGGCTGGAAGTGCACCATGTGCTTGCTTTCGTTGGTCAGTCCAAGTCAGTCCTATTACAACATTGGTAACCCTTGGAGGTATTATCAAAAGTACCCCAGACGCCACGGAATCCTCCTATTTTAGTCAGTTCGAGGCAGAACTGGTGTTTTTGTTGTGCATCCCAGAGAAACTTGTGAGGTTGTTAAGTGTCTATGAGGCGCCCCCCTTCTCTTGGGACAGATTTGTCTTTCTAAGTGGTCCATGGTTCAACCATGTTCAACCCATTGGTGGGAGGAATGTAAGGCAGAAACACCCATGGGATCCCGGTACTTGGGCGAACCTTGGTAAAACTTCATAGCTTTGTCGACTACTTGTTTGCTGTTGTGGGAGTGTATATGAAGAAAAATAGCTTTTGCGCAGGGATCTAGGATGATCTAGGTTTGTTCAATGATGTTCAATGCATTTAGACATTTGATGCTTTATATAAACCCATCCCTCAGCCAGTCGCATAGCCTGTGAAACGGCACTACGATCGTGACACAAACGTCATCATATCGTTGATTCAAGTGGTTTGGATGATTTTTGTGAAAAAAATGTCTTGCTGCTCGTTCAACGTCGCGAATGGCGGTGCCACTCAGCAATAATTGAATCTAACAAAATATAGCAATATGATGCAATATGATGTAATATTACGCAATATGATCACTATAGTACTATTTAAATAGAAACGACACGACGTTACTTTTTTGAATATGTTTGTCCTGGACAAATCATAGCGGCCTCTCACAACGAACCCATCACGAATGATGCCAATGCCAAGTACGAGACGATTATCTCCAAAACTGGTTTGATTCGGGTCTGCAAACTATTGTAATCTGCCCAGATGTTGTAGTGTGCAATGCTGCCCCCTTTGATCGGCCACTTGATCAAGAGCACACTCAGACACTAGTTTCAGACAGTTTCTATTTTCCATCCCAACAACTGCAATGTTTTATATTTTGGTCTCCCTGGCACGAGGGGTGGCTCAACCATTAAGCAGTTTTGTATAGTTTTGTGGCTTTACATCTTCTCTACAGCCCTGACGTTGGCCAACCCTAAAGTTGTGGAAGGGTTTCGTATTTCCATATGTCTATGTAGGTAAAGATGTGGGAAATCCCTGAACTAAATGGAGGGTTATATTAAAATCATCGAACTAAATAGGGTATTTGCCAGCAAGCGGCCATGGAACTGATGAAACCAGAAAGTATCCCACTTAGTCGCAGGTTTGTGGGATTGTACCCCAGTTATTGTGGGATAACCAACTTGGTCTATGGGAATTCCCTGATTTTAAAAAATCGAGGTGCTGTACCATACAGAGCCATATTTTTTTTGGGAATATCCCCTGAAATTTCGCCCTTACATAGGCCTTATATGGCCTTATTACATACTGTAGGTACCTCCAATAAATCGGTACCGGAAATGGCGACGATGGCCAGGCCGCCTTCAGTTTCGGTCAGACACACATCCAGCCCTGATCTGAAGGATTTGAAGGAGACCGGTGTGCTGCCACGACTTAGCCAGCAAAGACACCCAAGAAACCATGGTTTAGTGTTTAGTAGGTAAAAAATTGTATAAATATGGTAGTAACCTCTGTGAGTTGGGATATAAAACATTTATAACTATGCAATATATCCTCAACTGCACCCGCAAGTAGGGGACCTGGACGTTATTATATTTGGGACCGTTTAGGGAGTGTTTAAGATTGATTAGGGGGATATCGAATTTCCATGGAATTTCCGGGTTTATATATCGGATAATGATGAAATTTGATGGGATACACTTGCGTCTTGGGGGATCTACCTCCGATTCGTGGCCATCTGAATGGATTATGGATTGGGGGTCGCCTATTTTTGGACACACCCCTTTGAGCTTGAACTGTGATTTCCGTGGCTTGAGTTGGGCACACCTAGTTGAGAGTAGGTTGTATGGCGGACTTCAAGCGTGGCAACGGACAACCCCCGAACTAAATGGAGGTTTTAAATGCGACCATCCTTTGTAAATCCGGGATTCTAGTACCGGATGGTATATATAGAAAAGGGGGGAATTGATTGATAAAGCCCTGGTTGGTTTTAGGTTTCACCGGAAAGGGACATGATAATTGCAAGTGGTCACTTTTTGGGGCAACCCCTTATTAATCAGCCAGGGCTTATTTATCCAGGGTTGACATTCCAATGCTAGGGGTAACATCATTGCCGGGCCCTATAAATTCCACCAAAATTGTCCCTTGGATGTCCCGGGTGCCGGCGTTACCATAGAGGACGACGACCCCAACTCTACCACTGGCTTGGCCTTGTGGTGGAACCGTTGGGCTACGGAAGATGTGACCCTACCCCAGGAGGTACCTGGCCGGAAAGCCCACGAATTTCCATGTGTTGATGCATTTTTATGATTTTTTATGCGGATTGAGTTTATTGAATGGGGATTTCATGGAAAACATCGGGAGCATAAAAATTTCATACTGGCAATTTGTTTTTTTTTTCAATGTTATTGAATTGTCATTGTTATGGATTTTAGTGGGATTTCAATGGATTTTCACGGGTTTTTTGTTTTTTCAATGTTTACGGAACTTGTTTGAAAATGAGGGAGTACACTAGGATAACTATTTTGCAGGGATAATGATGATACATGATGATAACGCATGGATAGTAATCCTCCAAATAAGAAAAAACATGTTTTTGTTTCCTCTATTTAGCACAAAATTATATAAGTTTTTCGATTTGTTTTTGTATATCATTTTGGGGGGTGCTATAAATCTATATATGAAGAAAGGTAAGGCCATCCCCCAAATTGTGACTTCAGAAACTCTTCACAAGCGTTTATACTGTATGGGTTCATCATTATTAGAATTACCCACCTTCACACATTCTTATGCTTTGGGGGACGTTGGGAACATCATAATTCTGGATCCAATGATTGGTAACTGGAAGAAGTGACCCAAAAAACATCACTCCAATCACTGGACTGTTGGAAGCCGGACGCCCTCAAACCCTACAGTTTAGGGATCTATTCATTTTTAGGAACCAAACTATAGGGGATAGTTGTATTAAGGAAAAGATTCGCCCACTCGTTATCCATGGTTGTTGGTTGTACCTACAACATTTAGCAGGTCAAAACCAAAGTCTCATGGCGAACACCACAATGGCTGGAACATGGATGTTTTTCATGCACCAAGCTCTGGCAACAAAGGTCTTGACCCCTGTATGGTTGAAACATCAACCGAAAGGTTATTTTTTCGCTTGTAAAACCCTTCATGTTTCATGGTTATTACATTCTCTATATATATAATTATATAGTTGGATTATATATGCATTGTGTATATACATATATAAATATATCTATTCATACATATACCATTGGATACACATCATCCCGATCTGACCCCAAGGACCGAGATTCTGATCTCGATGCCACGATGGAAGAGGATGCCATCAGGTGCTGTGCCCAAAAAACGCCTGGTGAAGATTGAAATGGCTCTTCGAATGGGGGTATTTCTGGTGACTGAACCAACACATTTGGTGGTTCAAGATGGTTCAAGCATCAACAATTGTGCATTTGACTATGAAGAATGGGAATATCGTGGCATATACAACCAACTTGATGTGATATTTGGGCGTGCTTGCAAGTGGAGTATACCCCAACAATGTCTGATTAGGGAAAATGATTAAACAAATAGGGGTATATGATATATACACTATTTTCAGACAAACCCAGATGATGTCACCAAAAGTTGGTGGATGAGTTGTTTAAGGATGATTGAACCGTCTCTTGTAGCATAATGCTTAAACATGCTTAAACAGTGTTTTATCCGTCAATTTTTATATGGATGGATAGTTGATATAGTTAAATACCTATAAATGATGCTTGGTTGATAGTGAGTAGTTCGGTGGTGATTTGCCTACCCTTTGATATTAGATCCATACCCCGGACCCACAGGCGATCCATACCCCCTGATCCATACCCCCGATCCATACCCTCGATCCATACCCTTTTGAAGAGATTGAATTCATTTCATACCATTTGTGTAACTCCTTCGTTCCATACGTCCGGATCACCGCGTACCGTTCCATACCCGTTTTTTGAGCCATAGCCATATGTATTTGCCGCAAGCTGGCAGCCCCGCGATCCTTCAACATACTGTGGTTGCGAAATCCTGCATCAGTTGAATGGAAACCATCCCATGATGATCTCAGTATTTCTAGCGTTTCCGAGTTACCAATACTTACCGGGCCCTCGGAGTTTGATCACAGCGTCTGGGAGGTTCTTTGAGTTGCCAGTGGAGAGCACTGGGGGGCGCCGAAGGCGTTTGCTCGCACAGTTTTGTGAGAACACCAAGCACCTAGCCTCTCGGCCGAGGATGCCGATTCACCCAAATTCTTGCCCTGATATCTAGGGTGTTGGGAGTAACCCCAGAGAAAGTGATGCAAATACCTGCGAATGCAAGTGTTCCCCGTAAAGCTCACCCCCTACTTTTGGGGCTTATTAAACACTGCTGTTGGATAGGGTTACCTTTATAAAAATAAAGGTATCCTTAGTTATGTGATTTTTTATGGAATGATGTTTGTTTTATTTTAACCCTGTATAATCATTTTTTTTGCCTATGCCGTTATATTCATGATAGTATTTAGACATGGATATTTTTAGGGTAGACATATATTTTCCTGTGCGGGATTTGCACCTAAATCTCTCTTCGGGATGCGTTGGTGAAAGCAGATGACAATGACATTTGAACAGTCTGTTGAAAGCATGCTATCTTGCGAGAGCCGCATTTTGAGGTTTAACAGTTTCATTGTGCAATTTTGCTGGCATACATCGATCCTCAAGCAGATATATATATATATATGATTATATATATATGTATATCTTTTAACTTTACATATTTATCAACCAAGTGGTATATAATCTAGTGCTCAAAAAAACAAAGTTTTCCCGATTGCTGAAAGGCTGACATTGAAGAAAGTTTGAATCTGAATCTGAATTTGGGAAATCTCTGCATGTCTGCGACAAGCTGCCCACATTTGTGAATTATAGATGTGTATATTTGCATACATATCATATATTGATCTATATGGATGTATTTGTATAGAACTATATATATATACACCTGTATACAATCCCCCATCCTTACACTAGTATATGCTAACAAACGTTTACAGACGTTGATATACGTAACTCGGGGTATGCCATGCATACAAAAGGCTTCCAGGTTTTGACACATAACCTTAGATTTCCATGAATACAATCGATTTAGATGGCTTAAGAATTTGTATGTCCCACAAAATTTGTTGACCTTTAGCTCGGGAACAACAAGCCATCAACCAAGCCATCCCCATTATGTATAATGTAAAGAGAATCAAGAACACTATCCAATGACAATATACCAATTCATATTCCGATTTGTTTGCAATTATGTAATATCCCAATCCCCAATTTGTACATCCTGTATAGTTTACCCATTATCTCTACATGTTTCTTGATTTTAACCGGATCATAGTTGATACCATGTCTATATGAAGTTATATATATATATAATTCTATATACACGGGGAACATGTCATTTGTAAAGATTATATGTGTGTACAGTGGAATCAACAAAGAAGGCCTGTAAACATGTTTGTTTGTATATTGCCTGTAGATTCGTTTTCAATATGTGCCATGCTCAAAAGTTGGATTGTATACCCATATTTTGGGATGATGGTACTACCATTTGTAGGACATTCTCATGGCGTATATGGATAGTTTCCAAAAAATGGGAGGACCATAGCCGACTAATCCCATGTCAGATCCCTGATTTTTTTTTGTTGGTTCAACCTCAATTTTGTTGCTCAACCCCACCATTATTGCTGTTAAACCATACCCTCTAGTAATTTAACATACAGTAGCTATTGAACCTGGCCATTTAGTTTGTTGATTTACCTATCAAACATTGTGATTTTTCATATGTAGTTTTTTGTATGTTTACCAAAGGGTATGGCATCATCATCCCAGGACATAGGGAATCATATGGGCATATATCCATTAATAAGATAAGAAATCAACCTCCATTGGGGATGGTTTATTATTTGGTGAATCCAAAACAATCCATCCGGTTAAAACTTATGGTTAACAAAAACTATGGTTATATATCCACTTATAAAGGGTTTATAACCATGGTTAGTGGATATAAAACCATGGTTATAACCATTGAAGCAACCGGAACTGCAACCCCTTCTGGCTCCCTAGGATGCCTGGCTGCGACGTGTGGAGCCTCCAGCTCCTCCAGGGGAAGCCAGCGACTCGAACGGATTTATGCTGGGTTTATGGTGGGGTTTACCCTCTGGTAAACTAGCTGTAAATGGTAGAAAAAAATGTGCTTTAATGGGATTTAATGGGACTTGATAGTGATTTTTCTGGTAAACTAACAGTTTGCTATGGAAAATGGCCCATCTATGGTTGATTTACCTATGAAAAATGGTGATTTTCCATAGTTATGTAAACGTTTACTAGAGGGTAAAGGTGGGACTGAGCCTGAGGTTTTCATACACTTTTTGGAGGCTTGAAACTCAGGACCTTCAGAGACTTTTTTGATACTGGCTTTTCAGAGACTTTTTGCAGAACTATTTCAGGGTTGCTCCAACCTTTGGTATGTATATCATTGCCACGGGTGAACAAAACTGTGTTTTTACGTCTCTATTTAGCCAGTTTTCCTCCCTGGTATTTGGGGTGTTGGGAGCAACCCTGCATCCAGTGGTACAGTAAGGAGGGAGCAGTTTGGAGCTGTGGGTATTCATATTCCCTACTAAATGATTAAATGGAAAGCCAGTTAGAGCTGCGATTTCAGTTTCCCAACCGCATGATAGTAGAATACCTTCTGGTGAACCCTGAAAATAGATGAAAATAAGAATTCTTTTGTGGAAACTAGTCCTGCAACCTCCTATTTGGCAAGGTCTATGTTAATCTTGGCGAGGGTGACAAATGGAGATACCCTTCAGTAATCAAACATGTGAAATGGCAATTCCCTCTTAAATGATTGTGATATGATTATGTTTGGACTGTAAACCACTTGCTAAGTGGGATGCAAGTCCCAGAGTGTCCAAGAAGGCTATGGTTCTTCGCAAATTATTCCAAAAGAAACAGTGGAGATCATCAGTTAACTGCCAGTTGATTGTTTGAGTTGATTTGTTGTTGCACAACTTTGAGGTTAGCATGTATGTGTGCTATCCATTGATAAACATTGGCTCTACACAAATTAGATCACATGCTACCTACCTCAACAACACCATACATACATATACATGTTCCTTTGCACAATATTGCACCTACAACCAAGGTTTTGTGAGCGAGCAAAGCAGCAGCAGTCAAACAAGGCGGCTGGGTTGTAGGATTTCGCTTCTGGACCAGTCCTCCAATTTTTGAAGAAAACGATATGAGGATGACTCGTAAAAAGGGTTCCATTGGATTCACATGTTCAATATTCCTCATTATATCCCCATGATAGTCCATTATACCATCATTTTTGATGGTTGAATCACCCATCTCTCCATTTAGTATAGGACATCAACACCATGTTTGAGTAATCGTTTGTTTCATTTTATAGATTGTGCTACAAATGATATTTTAGGACCAAACACATGTCATGCATTGTCATGCTACAAACCATTGATAGATCATGTTTGGTCATTTGGCTATGGCTCAAAAGTATTAACCCTATAATTGGTTGGTTTATGTTGATTTACCATTAAAAATTACCATTTTGGGTACCATAATTTTGAGCCATAGCCATCTTTAGGACATGAAACCATCGCACGCGAGGCCTCCATTGAGGAAATGGCCCCGACAGATGCTGATCAAAGGATCAGTGCGCAAGGGTTATGGCATCAGGCGGGAGGGAGGCACCGAGAAAGACTTGAAACGATGACAAAATCAAGGTATAATGGAATCTGAATTGGATATTGATGGGATATTTATGGGATATTTATGGGATATTTATGGGATATGTGGGGATCATAATGAAAAAATAATGGACTTTTGATGGACTATTAATGGGATATTGATGGGATGGTGGGAAAATTATATAAATTGAAATATTCATGGAATATGAATGCTATATGTGGGGATCACAATGGAAAATTCATGGAAATTTTGTGGAGTATGAAGGGAATCATTGGAATCTGATGGTTAGGAGGGATAAGAATAATACAGCTATATGTGGGATATCAATACTATTGGTCCATGTGAATCCCTGATGATATACATCATTTTACTGTATATCCTTAATCACTCGGATCCAGCTTCCTGTAAAGATCTCATGAAGGATTAAGGGTATCAACTGGATGCTTTAGGGAGCCAAGGAGCACAAAATCGGGATGCTGGAGCTACGAATTTTGAGTTTTCCCACGCATCTGAGATAGCTCGGGTAGGCGAAGAAGCATGAGTACTTTGGCTGGATTTGGCTGAATGATGTGGAATTTAGTCCCCCTTTCTATTGAACACCAACATTTTTGCTGTATACTAGGTAAATCCTCGAACTCAATGGCTCAATTATCTGGAACTTACTCCACTTTGGTAATTCAACATGATCTAAGAGTTTCCAATTGAACACCATCATTATTCCAGTAGTACCGCACAAGGCGGTGGCGGAAGTTTCAGAAAATAGGAAACCTATAGGAGAGGTTCGTTGTTGTGAGTCATGGATGGCAGAGCAGATCCACTGATGGATCAAAAGGTGGTTGGAGCGTCGGCCTATCTATCTGTCTATCTATCTGCCTGCCTAACTAACTGACTAACTGACTGACTGACTGACTGACTAACTAACTAACTAACTGACTAACAAAGTAACTAACTGGCTCACTGACTAACTGACTAACTGACTAACTGACTAACTGACGAACTGACTAACTGACTAACTGACTAACTAACAAACTGACTAACAAACTAACTAACTGACTCACTGACTAACTGACTATATAACTGACTAACTGACTAACTGACTAACTGACTAACTGACTAACTAACTGACTAACTGACTAACTGAGTAACTGAGTAACTGAGTAACTGACTGACTAACTGACTGACTCACTGAGTAACTAACTGACAAACTAACTAACTAAGTTGTTAAGTTGTTAAGTGGTTAAGTTGTTAAGTTGTTGAGTTGTTAAGTTGTTAAGTTGTTCAATTGTTAAGTGGTTAAGTTGTTAAGTTGTTAGTTCAGTTAGTTAGCTGACATCTCAAAATTTGCTGAAAACCCTCAATTTTTAACACTTTTGACATGGAAATGTGCTTCGCGCCACAACGGCGTGCACTTTTTCGACATCGAGTCGTCATCGAATCGTCAAAAAGTGCTCCNAGTTTTTAACACTTTTTACTTCCAAATGTGCTTCGCGCCACAGTGCCGTGCACTTTTTCGACATCTCAACTTCCAAAAACGTTCCGAACCCGACAGTTTTTAACACATTTTACTTCCAAATGTGCTTCGCGCCACAACGCCGTGCACTTTTTCCACATCTCAACTTCCAAAAGTGCTCCGAAGCTGACAGTTTTTAACACTTTTTAGTTCCAAATGTGCTTCGCGCCACAACGGCGTGCAATTTTTCATCTCTCATCTGCCGAGATGTCTCCGCACCCGCCGCTTTAGCGNCACAAAACATTGGAAAAACACAGTGTTTCGCGACTTTCCTACCTTTTCGCGCACCTGCATCTCTTCTCTTCTGACTTTCTTCATCTTCTGACTTTCTTCCTGGCTGTGCTTTTTCATGGCTGTGCTTTTCCATCTGTCCATATTGTCGGAAGGTTTAGCTTCTAAACTTCTTCGATGATATGTTTTTCATAGGTACATCCTCGAACTCAATGGGCCATGACTTACAGTTCGTGTTTTGACTCCCAAGAATTGATGGCCTTGGCATAGCTGGAGCCTTCAACCAGATTTGCAGGGCCCCATGGTTATGGAAAAGGAACATCCCATTAAAGTAGTCATGAATTACATTTCTATCTGGTGATTACTCGACAGCTATATTGTAAATCACCTAGCCTATATGATTATGTATCGGCTATCAGCCTGCCTTCCATGCTGTTTCAACGCTGGGAGTGAACTCAGGAATACGACTGAGCACTGATACATAGAACCTCCAAGTCGAAGCATGTCCCAGCTGGAACCCTTACATGACACTTTTGCCTCCTTCTGGTGTTCAAATGTAATTCTAGTGGCAGGATGATTCGCGTGGGGTTCCACAATGTGCATGGATAAGTTGTCAGCAAGATTCCCTACCGTATGGGTACTGTACTTTGATTCTTGGAGACTTCCTCAGCCTATTTCACGGTTGCTGCAAGGTAGTTTATCTTGACATATTATAAACTTGTTCGGCGGGATTTGGTATTACTTAACAAGTGACACCTTTCCCAACACTGAATGGGATCCCTGTGCATCAACTGGCGACTACCAAGAAACATACAAGATCTCCAGATGAACAGGTGGACTTATGTCATTGACACTTTTGGTAGTGACCGGCTACTGGGTACTGTAGACTCTGCCAGCATTTTTCCATAGTCCAAAAACATGACATGTGCATTTTCTTCATACCTGTAGTGTGGTAAATCCAATGTCATCACGACCATCCCCAAGTGATCACCATTTGGTGGAGCAGCAACCTGAGAGGAAGCCTCGAAGTCATGTACGGAGTCCTGGCAGCGATGTCTTCATGGCAATGGCGGAGTCAGTTGGTTGGACAAAAAACCGCCAGAGTTTTCGATTGTAGGGTCCAAACTGCCAGAATAAATCCATTTCAGTAAGGATCAATGGTTTCAACTTCAATATTTGCCATTTTCAATCTAGGTCTTGCTCGCATCCCACGTGTAGATACAAGTACATGTGTATCTTGTTGTGTTTGATCTTGGATATTTCAGAGATTAATGCATGTTTGTTGTTGGTCGCCGCCTTGCAAAATCCAATTTTAGTATCTGAATTGCAATACTTCCTACTACAATCTGTTGAAATACGAATTGGTCTTACCCTACACTACTGTACTCGTAATTTCTCCTACGGTGTGACATACATTAACATTCATTATCACATATTAAAACCCTGACCCTTTTTAAGCTTGGCCATCAAAATTTCATGACCCATCGGTGAGCTTCGGGAAAGCTGAGGCTGAGCTGTCCGAGGAGATGCCCATGGTTGTTTTCGCTATGTTTGGGAATGTTTCATAATGTATACATATATATATACATACACATTTACACATATATATATATACATATATATATATACACATATATATATATACATATATATATACATACAATGTAAATCCTTTTCAACGTGTAAGTTTGTATAGGCAGGTGAACCTTTCAATATGGTCGATTTGTGTCAGTTCTGTGGAGGGGTGTTCATTTTTGATGCCGTATGTCAGTTCTCAAGATTGCCGGTTTGTCAAAGATAGGGAATGCTTCAAAATGACCCGCCTAATACCGAAAATGATTGTAAACTGTAAACCATCGTGCACCCTAGATTTGGGACAAACTCTTGCCAAGATGGTGTATAAGTATCAAGTCTATAGATATGTCCAAACTATTTCCAAACTTCGAATATGTGGATCTTATCATCATTATTTCCAAAGATTAGCTTCCAAAGCATCCAAAGATATTCCAAGATTATTGAATAGTATTTGCAATATCCAAATGTAATTAATTGCCATTCAAAGGTATTGTTTGCTGTTTTCCCTATGTTTTGTTGCCAGTATTTCCATTTGGATGATCCATTTCTATTGCCAACTATTCCATTTCCATGATAACTTTCCGTTTTTGTAACATCCAACTATACCACATATTCCATTACTATGTCAATGATAGTATATTGTATTTGTATGTATTTGTAATATATATATATATATCACCAATATATATTTCTATAATTTATATATATATATATGTAAATTTCCACGTTGATCCTTTTACTCCAAATATTCCTACGACACTTTATTACTACTACTGTATTGCCACTGCTCTGAATGTTCCAATTATGACACTCCAATATTCCCTTACTACTATTATTCATGATTCATAGATATTCCATAGCTCTTCAATCTGATTATCCTGATTTAATTTTCTGATGTGGAAGCCCACCTTTTGAAATATTCCGATCATTTTCCGGAGCGATTTTCCACATCTATGATATTGAATATGTAGATGTATCAATGACCATTTCAGGTACCTAAATTGGAGGTACCTACCATATTTTTTTTTAGGCCTATGTAAGGCCTACCATTTCAGGGAATCTCCCCGCAAAATATGGCCTAAATGGTACAATACCATACAATACCTCCGATTTTTTGCATCCTCAAAATCCCAATGTAGGTAGCATCTATGATAGTTCACCATGGTGTACCCTGCCATGATTTCCAGTCCACTTCCAGGAACTTCAGCTCAGCAGGCCGTTCGATGGGCTTCGTTGCCGGGCTTTTCTATGGCGGGCTTGAATCCGGGTGGGCGTCTCACCCAAAGAACATGACATGTTAACCAAACGCATGGGATATTTGCAACAGGTGACCTCAGTTAGATCTGCACTTCTGTGTGTTTATTCCTTCAACATTTGTGTCGACATATGTTGGTGTGTTTTTTTTGTGTGTGTTATTTCAGAGATATGACATTTTCCAATATGTTCAACGTTCTATGCTTTTTCATTTGTTTCATCCTGCTTTCATGGAGATTGAATGGGCCATGGTCAAGACAAACTGATACTTACACATCACTTGATCGTGGTCAGATTATACCCGGAGGAATACTACTGCATACTATTGCCATATTTGGTAAATCACGCGACCTCCAACATGCTCTTGAACGTATGTGCGACATGGGTTTTAACATGTGTTCAAGGGAAAGACGTTGAAAGCACCAATTGTCGCCACTGTGGAAAGCTCTTTTGTTTGCGAATATTAGTTGGGGGTTAGAGATCCCAACCCATATTATAGTGATGAGTTGGGTGGATGTTTCCCTTATATTGGGCTTATAATCTATTGGGTTTACCCATATAAATAACTCCTGCAACCCCTGGGTGGTAACTACCTCCGCCAGGGAAGAAGACGACCTAATGGTGCAGTGGGAATCCCGTTGGCGAGAACAGGACTGGCAAAGATGGGAAAACAATGAAAAAAAAACATGTCTATAGGAATCCTTCTAAAATAGCAATAATCAAAGGAAGTTGGGAAGCAATCTTCCGAGTTACGAATGAAATTCACTTGATTAGCAATTCACTTGATTAGCAATTCACTTGATTAGCAATTC